>JAGFNQ010001118.1:75260-139798 GCA_024364735.1 Boesenbergia rotunda
GGATAGCATGCAACCCAAAAAAGCTAACCCTTCCTCCTCTTGGCCGAAAGTTGTAGGGGGGCTAACCCTACTTTTTGTTATCACAACATGAAGGAAACCAAACATATATTCATACCCTAAGTTCATAGGGATCTCCTCATGCAATAAGAAGTAACCAAGGCCTATTAAATGGAGGTGGCCGAATGTTTCATAAAGGAGGAAGGTTTCCTTTTCAAAAACAACAATAAGAAGAAGCATACAAATCAAACAATAACGATTACGCTGCAGGCGAGGGGATACTTACATCCTTTCGCTTGAGATTCTAGTTCTTTAAGTCCCTTAGGGTACCCTTGGTTGAAGGAGAAGTGAAGGTTCCTCTTACTCTTTCTTCTCTAGACTCCTTGGCCCTAATAGAGGGCAAGAGCCTTCTTCCTTCCAATCCCCTAGGGTTAGAACCCTAGGGAGCACTTTTCGAAAATGGAAAAGAGGAGAGGAGAAGAAGGAATTTCGGTGGGGAAGAGAAAGGAAGAAGAAGAGGAAGTTACTCACACCTCTTCCCTCTCTTATTTATACTTTTCTCATGAAAAGACATGTCTCTTCACTATTACACGCTTAACAAGCATGTTTCTTATTCTCTCAACAAGAAACAATGCTTGGTGGGTTAAGACATGGAGAGTGCAACTAGGAGGTTCAAGGTTCAATCCTTGCTTCCTCCCTTCTACTTCTTCTTTTTATCACAATTTGCACTAATCCATATCAAAGCCCTTTAAGCCAAGCCTATCATGAAATTTCATAATATTAATAATATTTCATGAATTCATAATATTTCATAATATTCCATAAATATTATTTCATAATATTTTTAATATTTCATATTCATGAATCTATAATACTTCATGAATCCCATAATATTTCATAATGAATTCACAATATTATTCACATAATATTTCATAATGAATTCACAATATTATTCACATAATATTTCATAATGAATTCACAATATTATTCATGGTGAAATTTTGGGGTGTTACAATCCTACACATCTTATAAAAAGTTCGTCCCAAACTTTAAACAATTCCCAGGTACTCAAATCGTAAAATTGGGGTGTTACAATCCTACGCACCTTATAAAAAGTTCGTCCCGAACTTTAAAATTATATGTAACCACCCTCTTACCCCCAAACTCTAGATTATTAATAAATGCATATACGTTCACATATTTTACAATTTCTAGTCATTGACTATCATACAGGTGATAAATGACTACAGAAGAATTCATATTTCTTTCACTTGTTATGCAAGCATTAATCATCTCTATATTATGTAAGCATAAATCATCTCTATATATATCATTACTGTACATGCAATAAAATAATGCGAGGTTAGGATTTCTTACTTGGAAGCGGCAGGATGAAGCTTGATGTGTGTGTGGTGGAGGGGAAAACTGCTCTGATACCAACTTGTGACGCCCGCCCTTATATCTACTCTCGGGGCGGGGTCACGTACTATCATTAGTATAAATTTTTTTTTTCTTAAAGTACTAATAACAAAGTACTAAGCATGCTTGTTCAAAACTAACCTATAACATGATAGGTTCAACTCATAATATAATCAAGTATATGAGTAATCCAAGTGTAACATTCATTACTAAAGAAATGTTAACATAAGCATAATATTGTAGATATGAAGATCTTTATTTGCCGAGCCACCACCCCACACATCTTCAGCCCTCCTGCCTCTTCCTTTAGTTTAAGTGTCTCTTACCCTTATCTGCAGCATAAGACAACACATAAACTAGTAAGCACAAATGCTTAGTAAGATCCTGTCCTACTCACAAAATCCATATCATAGAAAGATCAGAGAATAAATCACATTCAAGCATGGTAAGTGTTTAAGCATGTTAAACATCTAAGCATATTAACTTCATAGGAAGGTTTCTTTGAAAACATATAAACATAATACTTGAACATAGCATAATCATTAGGGCCTGGCTTGTACTTCATGTTTTGCGCGCGCCCCTAAATAGGAACGAGGTAGCTAATCCCGAACCACTAGGGTTTACTAGGCCTTCTCAAAAGTCCTTCAGCCTAGTATCATAATCATTTGACTCGCTTTAAGAGTCTATAGTACAAGCCATTACAAAATAAAATAATTATCATGTTCTTTATTTTCATAAAGTATGCTCTTAGTCCCAACCTTCTAGGGAAGCATTCTTTAGGCCCTAAGCCTTCTTCGTTCATGCCCTACAAGGCTCATTCTTATGCATATGAATGCATCCATAATCATGATAACTAGCCTAGTATAAAGCATGCATTTCATAAGGGTGCCCCATGGGCTATAATGCATGCTCATACATAGATCTCCATAATCATGATAACTAGCCTAGTATAAAGCATGCATTTCATAAGGGTGCCCCATGGGCTATAATGCAGGCTCATACATAGATCATAATTTAACCCCTTAAACATATCTTATATATGACAAGGTTGATCACATAAATCATATTCATATCATAGGAAGTGGTAGCATGCTTCATGGGTAAATCAAATGGTTCCTAACCCTAAAACTAGGGTCTTGGCCGAAACTCAAGGCTAGGGAGAGTTCCATTTTTCCTAATCCAACATTCCATTTAAACATCATTTGCATATACATATCATCATCCCAAACATAAGCATATCTCCTAGGGTACATCTCATACAATCATCACATATATAGGCATATGATCTTACTAAACACAATCATAATCTCATAGGGTAAGTTGTCCTTCACAACCTCATATTTCATGCCTTGGCCAAATGTTACATGCTAAGGAATCCAATCAAACATTTCCTTTCAATATCACATGCATATACATCTCATATCATTTTACATAAGCATATCACATAAAATAATTTAACCATTCACAAACCCTAAGGTTTCATGCCTTGGCCGAGTGGTGTAGGGTAGGAAAACTAGGGTTTTGAAATTAAACCTTCACACAAGCATTTATTCAAACACCTTGTCTACACTACTAGACATGGACACATCCTAGGATAGCAAACAACCCAAAAACCCTAGCCTATTCTCCTTTGGCCGAAACTTGTAGGGTAGGGTAGGCTAGGTTTTTGACATCCAATCTTCACACAAACATTTACACAAACACTTTATCTACAATACTAATCATGGACATATCATAGGATAGCATGCAACCCAAAAAAGCCTAACCCTTCCTCCTCTTGGCCGAAAGTTGTAGGGGGGCTAACCCTACTTTTTGTTATCACAACATGAAGGAAACCAACATATATTCATACCCTAAGTTCATAGGGATCTCCTCATGCAATAAGAAGTAACCAAGGCCTATTAAATGGAGGTGGCCGAATGTTTCATAAAGGAGGAAGGTTTCCTTTTCAAAAACAACAATAAGAAGAAGCATACAAATCAAACAATAACGATTACGCTGCAGGCGAGGGGATACTTACATCCTTTCGCTTGAGATTCTAGTTCTTTAAGTCCCTTAGGGTACCCTTGGTTGAAGGAGAAGTGAAGGTTCCTCTTACTCTTTCTTCTCTAGACTCCTTGGCCCTAATAGAGGGCAAGAGCCTTCTTCCTTCCAATCCCCTAGGGTTAGAACCCTAGGGAGCACTTTTCGAAAAATGGAAAAGAGGAGAGGAGAAGAAGGAATTTCGGTGGGGAAGAGAAAGGAAGAAGAAGAGGAAGTTACTCACACCTTTTCCCTCTCTTATTTATACTTTTCTCATGAAAAGACATGTCTCTTCACTATTACACGCTTAACAAGCATGTTTCTTATTCTCTGAACAAAAAACAATCCTTGGTGTAGTGGTTAAGACATGGAGAGTGCAACTAGGAGGTTCAAGGTTCAATCCTTGCTTCCTCCCTTCTACTTTTTTTTTTATCACAATTTGCACTAATCCATATCAAAACCCTTTAAGCCAAGCCTATCATGAAATTTCATAATATTAATAATATTTCATGAATTCATAATATTTCATAATATTCCATAAATATTATTTCATAATATTTTTAATATTTCATATTCATGAATCTATAATACTTCATGAATCCCATAATATTTCATAATGAATTCATAATATTATTCACATAATATTTCATAATGAATTCACAATATTATTCATATAATATTTCATAATGAATTCACAATATTATTCATGGTGAAATTTTGGGGTGTTACAATCCTACACATCTTATAAAAAGTTCGTCCCGAACTTTAAACAATTCCCAGGTACTCAAATCGTAAAATTGGGGTGTTACACAGAAGAACTAGAGCACAGAAGAAGTATGAAGTGCGTTGGCGTGCTTGAGTTGCAAGAAAGCTTCTTTGCGTTGAATGGAATTGATTGTTGGAAAGCAAGGGGTGAAGCCCCTTATATATATTGTTCTCGGGTGCCTGAGGTTTGGTGGGCGCCTGACACGTGCCGTGAATTGGCGAGTGCTTATCTGTAGACTCGGCCAAACTTTATCCTTCGATCTTGGGCGCCTGGGACCTCTAGGGTGCCAGATGGCTCACGGGCGCCTGAGTTGTTGACGTAGCAACCTGCCAGCTCAGCCGTACTCACCCACTGGAAAAAACCATCTGGGGTGCCTGATAACTATCAGGCGCCTGGCTTCTCGGGTGCCTGAGTCCTCTCAGGCGCCTGGGATCCAGAATTTACTTCCTTTCAATCCTACAACCAGGGTTAGTCCAAAAATAGTATAATATAAATAAATACAAGTATAAATCACAGCCGGAGCTGTCTTGGTTCTGACTTTGGATTTCAAAATGAAACCCTAGGTCGAACCGACACCTACTACTCTCTCTTCCGGAGAACACACCCTCACCTACTCCTCTCAGGAGAAGTTACCTTTTGCCAACCGGCTCCTCCGGTTGGACTTTTGCTCAGCCTCCAAGACTGTCGGATCTCGACATGTCCGTACCTCGACCCGCCTCTACTTCTGTCCGTAATCCTCGCTCGGCTAAGACTCCTACCCAATCTTCCGGATTAGGACTTCGTTGGCCAGTCCACGACCAGGACTTCTTGCCTAACCCTCGGTCAGGTCTTCATGCCTAGTCCTCGACCAGGACTTCTTACTCAACCCTACAAGTCAAAACTTCGTGCCTAGGTGAATTAGGACTTTCCTGCACACTTGGTAAATCCATTAGATAACAATACACACTTAACTTTGAACCCTTTGTTATTATCAAAACCAAGTTCGATTTGGTGCTTCCGACACCAACAGTGTTGTGGCAATGTTTCTCCACCCATAAAGAGCTATATGAGCTAGTTGGAGGTTTTCCAGGGACTCATCCACTGAAGGATCGAGATAGTTCACCTTACGAACAACCATGGAGTAGGAGCATCTTCTCTGAACCATATTACATCGGTTTATCTCTCCTTGTGTTAGTTTAGTTAAATTATATTTCTGCTTACACTACTAACATTGTAGAAAGAGAATCGACGAATTGAGGGTAAGCGACTATTCACCCCCCCCCCTCTAGCTATCCGATCGTCTCCTACATAAGGTACTTCTGAAACAAAGATGATAAAACAAGATCTACCCTACAACCAACTCAGCAACCTCTGAATGAAAGAAGGAGAATCAGTTGCCCAGTTGCACGCCAAAATCAATGAGCTGATCACGGGACTTATGAACCTCAGAGAAATGGTAACGAGTTGTGATGTATAAAGGTATGCCTTAAACTCATTCCTGAGGACCCCAGACTGGACTTTTGTAATAGACGTATACTTCATCTTTAAGGATCTTGAGGTAAGTACCTTAGAACAATTATTTTTGAAATTAAAACTTCACGAATCTCGATGTGTTGGAAAGAGTAAGATGGACAACATCACCCTAAGCATGAGGAAGATCCAGCACGGGGAAGAATCTTTAGAAGATGAAGAAGATACAACATACATGGTATGAAAATTATGTTAGGATGTATACTAAAAGCCTTTCTTTTATATAAGACATCTACATTTTGAAAGAGAATCACAAGATCACTGTTTGCATGTTTATATTAGTATGTGCATATTGTCTGATACTTTACATTGTAGATAACATGGTGTGTGGTGTCGCACAGAAGATCATGTTATCAGATCCTTGTAGAGTATAAGTAGAGGCTCACAACCGAGATGGATTTGGACAAACCATCGGGATAGTTGTAGTGTAATTTGGTGTTGGTTAGAATTACACTAGTACACTTTTGTGTGTATTGAGCAGGACCGACATAGAGGTGATTCAATTTATACTGACTTTATAATTGAATCAGACCTCAGTTACTATGGAGTGCATGCTCTTAATCCCAATATAATAGCAGGTGCATGTACTTAATAGTTATTTCTTTGATTTACCAATGGGCCAAATTTATTCTGTTAAATCGATAGGCCCTGTAAGTTGGGAAATAATATTATTTACATAGTGTGTCTTGATTATAGAAGGAAATCATGTCCTGGTGAGTCGGGTTGATGATATCCCCTTAAGGAGCTCATAAGGCTCATTATGTTAAATCCTGCAGGTGCACTTGGTCCGACATGATGATAAGGTTGAGTGGTACTACTCAAGGAGTTAGATGTTGATTAATTAAATTGTCAGTAATTTAAATTAATCAACGAACATACGATATCTTAAACATGGGGAGATACTTGTACTCATAATAGGTGGAGCCTATATGTAAATATGGGGGTTGGTGAAGTAGATCAATGAGGGGCCTTTATGGAATGGATCTTTATTAATGGATCAGGCATTGATCCATTAGGTGGCCAAGACCAATTTCTCCTCATGGTCCCTATTGTAGCCCTATATATACCCATGGAGTCATGAGACCAAGGCATTCAATCAACCAAAGGATTGGGGTTTTCTCCTCCCTTCTCTCTCCTAGGCTTCGGCCGGCGCCTCCTAAGGCTTGGGCGGCAAGGAGAAGCGAAGAGAGCTTCTTCTCATCTTTTCTCTTCATTGAAGCGCACAGCTAGGACAAGGAAGGAGAAGAGAAGTCTTCTCTAGGCCGGCGCCTCCTAAGGCTTGGGCGGCAAGGAGAAGCGAAGAGAGCTTCTTCTCATCTTTTCTCTTCATTGAAGCGCACAGCTAGGACAAGGAAGGAGAAGAGAAGTCTTCTCTAGGTTCCTTGTG
Organism: Boesenbergia rotunda; assembly: GCA_024364735.1. Taxonomy (NCBI): domain Eukaryota; kingdom Viridiplantae; phylum Streptophyta; class Magnoliopsida; order Zingiberales; family Zingiberaceae; genus Boesenbergia; species Boesenbergia rotunda. The sequence continues at coordinate 82,361 of JAGFNQ010001118.1, forward strand.
GGCGTGAGAGACCTTCATAGGGGAGAAAAGTTGGCCAACGCCACCTTGGTGGTGGATCCTTTGCCGGCGGCGAGAAGAAGAAGAAGGAGGACTAGTAACCGACGCTGCCCAGGGTTGAGGTGAAGGAGAAGGCTTCTTCCTCTTCTTCTTCATCTTCCTCATCTACTTCTACCTCTTGTCTTCGGTTCTTGGTGGTCGGTGATCAACAAGAAGGTGGAAAGGTTGGCCGGCGGCAACCCTAGTGGCTAGGGTTTTGGTGCAACCTTGGAGAGAGGTGTTAGAGGCCTTGGTGACTTCGGTTCTTGGTAGAATGTCGCCCACACGACGTCCAAGAAGGGTGGGGTCATACTATAGAAGATCGCGAGGTAACGAGAGGTATAACCTTCTCTTATGGCTCTTTGTTCTTTCTATCATTTTATGTGGTTTAATTAATTATCATTGTTGTTAATTATTTGTTAATTAATTATGATAATTAATTGTTTTGGACCCCGATAATAAACACAAAAATCGGCGATCCGCTCATCGTCTATTCCGCGGCTAATCGGTTGGATGAGATTGATGGCTAGAACAACTTGGTTGTTCAAGCGATCACTTGAATCGGTTAGCACGATGATGAGACGGTCATTTGGGAAATAGATTTCCATTCGGATTAAAAATTTTAATCCGTGGACATGGAGAGGTTTCCCATGCGCGACCCGGAATCTCCTTGGTGGAAACCATCAAATTATCCAAGTATTTCAAATCTAAAAAGTTTAATAAAGTACAGGGTAAGAAACATTCCCTAAAGCAAAGGAAGATCCGTTGCTATAATTGTGACAAAGAAGGGCACATCAAGGAGAACTGCCCGAGGCTAAAGGTGAATAAATCCAACAAGGCTACATACAACAACCTGAAAGCCACATGGGACGAATCATCATTAGATGAGTCCTATCTCATGGAACACACTGGACTTGTGTTGATGGTCACCCACAAAGAAGAAAAAAGTATCGATGAAGGGGGAGCCACATCAAAAGATAGCAGCAATGAAGGAGGAGATTCGGACTTCGAAAAAGACATAGTAAGTGGAGTATGTTTTCTACCTCTTGATCAACTTTATTCAGGTATTAAGGCAATGATGAAATCGATATGAAAATTAGAAAATAAAAATTAAAAATTGAAATAATAACTAGCTTCTACATGCTCGCTTGAAATGTTTGGCAATTTGAAACATGAAAATGAAAAACTAAAAGAAGAAATTGAAGTATTAAAAAATTATACATGCTTCAGAGTTCCTAATTCTAAAATTAGATATACTGGAGGACCCAATTGGTATTTTAGATATCACAAGGGTCAAATTATAAAAGTGCCCAGAAATTATATTTCTAAAAATATTTAGTTAACCCTGTTGGTAGGAACTAATATTGGATCTCAAAATCTGTACTAAATTGTTAATACCGGTTCATCAAGTTTTGATTAATTAATGCTTATTTGCCATACATGTGAAATTTTTTTCGAATATGTAACTACTACAAAAAAATTAGTTTAATTTTTTTTCATAATAGATTTTATTGTGAGCTATCCATAAAAATTTTCAAAATTTTTAACAGTTAAACAGATTTATTATAATTTTTCATTTAAAAATGTAACTTTTAAGTTTAAAAATACATAAAATTTTAAATCGTTAAATATGATTTTTCAAGATATATGGATTATCTTTTGAATGTTGAGAAAAATTTTCAAATTTATTTGAAGTGAAAATTTAATTTCAAAAATTATTTTTCTTAAAATTATCAACTCTGACTTCAAAATTATTTTCTTATATTTAAAAATTTATTTTACTTTGTCATTTTTTATAGAGATAAGCCTGTTAAATTTCTAACTTAGATAAAAATTTTAGTAATTTTCAAGTAAAAATAAATTTTTAATTTTTTTCGATAATTAGACCTTCAATTTTAAAATATATCTTTCTATCAAGTTTTGAAAAATTAGATTTACCGAAGACTAATTATTATCTTTGACATGTTCTCAAAAATTTTGGATATTTAAATATTTTTTTATGAATTTTTGTATGTCTAGAGTTAATTTTACCATTAGCTTGTTTAAATTTTGATGTGATAAAAAGGGGAGAAAATAGGATTAAGTTAATGGAGAGGCTTAACTCTCAAATTTTTATCTTGAATTAAATTGTCAACTATTTATTTTTGTAATTTTATATGTTGTTTAACCCTAACTTAACTCGGGTTGATGCACATGAAAAATGGAGAGATTGTAAGTACCCTAGGTAAGTTTTGATGTGGTCAACCGAGTCAAGTTAGGTGTTGTTGTGTTTGATCCTGGAGTCTAAGTGTGTAAGAACATAGGAGCATAGGAAGTCGATCGAAAGACGCAACGATCAAGAAGGATGACACGGGAAGGGAGCCGACAGGCTCGGTGCATCCGAGGGATGTGGAGGTCTACGGAAGAGTACGCCAATGGAGCGAGAAGGATGCGCTCGACGTTCAAGGGATGAGAAGCCGGGGGAAGCACGCTCGAGGAGAAGGCCTAAGGAGGATTCGGCTGAGCCTAATTCTGGAAGGCCCGAGATCACCCAAGAAGTGTTGAGTATGGCTTGACAGGTTTCCTAAGCGAATACTCAGTCGATCCGAGAGACCTCTCTATGTCTACGGATTAAAAATTAATCCAAATGGAGACCCGTCTCCCTACGACCATCTCGTGCCGTATCTAACGATCCAAATCACAACTCGGCCAATTATCAAAATCGGCCTTGTGATTTGCTTGACCGTTCAACCGCGGAAAGACGACGAGTTGATCTCCGGCTTTTGTGTTTATGATCGGGGTCTAGTTAGTAAATTAATGACTATGATACAAAATCAAATTAATAAACTAATACACATAAAATGACGAGACAAATAAACAAGGCACAAAATAACATAAGGAGTCAAGGGAAGGATTATACCTTCCATTACCTTACGATCTTCTACCGTATGACCCTCCCCTCTCGGACGTCGTGTGGGCGACGATCTACCAAGACCTGTGGTCATCAAGTCGATCCCTTGTCCTTGCGCCAACCAATCCCTAACAAAAAGGGATGTTGCCGACCACTACAAGGAAAATAATCCAAACACAAAATCCTATTAATTCTCTCCTCCACCGTCGGCAGCCGAACAACAAGTATCTTGGAGTTCCCTTGGAAAAGAGCAACTCCAACTCGCGTTCTATGCTAGAACAACAGCTTGCGTGAACCAATTTGTTTCTCCAGCCATCCTCGGTCAGCAACTTGTTTCCAACAAACAAGTTGGGTTCTCCCTCAACCAACTCGTTCGCTTCTCCCAGCCAAGAAACAAATTGCACAAAGCAATATGTTTTCTCCCCAGCCAACAGCAAATGTCGGCTGCCGCAGCCCGTTTGCTTCCTTCGGCCAAGAACAGGTTGCGTGAGCAACCTGTCCTCTCTCAGCCAACAGCAAACGTTGGCTTCCTCAGCCCCGTTTGCAAGAAGCGTGAGCAAAACGGGATGCAAGCTGCGTGAGCATCTTGCTGCCCGTTTGCATGCACGACCATGTAAAACTGCCGTTGCACCTCACGCCTGGGAGAAGGAACGTGGAGAATAGAACAGAGCCATCACACGTAGAAGAAGAAAACAGCAGCCACAGCTGCTGTCCACGCGTGGCTTGATAGGAGAAAACAAGCAGCCACTGCTGTTCTATTCGGCGCCGCTGAACCAAGAGGGAGAGAGAGTGAGGAAAGGAGGAGAGGAGAAGAGGAAAGAGATTAGGGTTTTCTTGTGATCTATTGTATTAATCGGATTAACCATCAACTTGGTTCCATACCACCAAGGGATATATATAGGGCTATGGTAGGGACCATGAGGAGGAGTTGGATCTTGGCCTGCTAATGGATCCAAACCCGGTCCATTAATGAGGATCCATTACACTAAAAGATCCCCATTGAATTACCTCATCAACCCCCATATTTACAAATGGGCTCCACCTATTACGAGTCATCCATCCCCCCGTGTTTAAGATATCGAATGCCTATTAATTAAGTTAAATTACTGACAATTCAAATTAATTAACCTCTGGATCCTTGACTAGTACCACTCAACCTTATCATCATGTCGGATCAAATCCACCTGCAGGGTTTAGCATGATGAACCTTTTAAGCTCATCAAGGGGGCATCATCATCCCGACTCACCAGGACACCGATTCCGTCAATAATCAACATCACATCAAATTATTAATATTATCTCCCAACTTACTGGGCCTATCGATCTAATAGAATAGATCTCGCTCATTGGTAAATCAAAGAGACAATAATTAATAATATATGCCCGTTATTATATCGTGATTAAGAGATCGTACTCCATAAAAAAAATCTGAGGTCCTATCCAATTATCGAGTTAGTACAAATTGGATAACCTCGGGTTTTGGTCCTGCTCAATGTACTCAAAGCACACTAGTGTAATTCTATGGTCAAGACCAACCACACCTAATTACACTACAACCATCCCGATGGGTTGTCCAATTCCATCTCGATTGTGAGCCTCTATTTATACTAAGCAATGAACTGATAACATGATCTTCCGTGTGACACCACACACCATGTTATCTACAATGTAAAGTAATTGGACTTCATGCATGTACTAATATAAACAGACACCTAGTATAGTTGTGATCTCTTTTCAAATGAAGATGTTCATATAAAGAAATCATGTCTTTCAGTATACACATCTTACAAGAAGACCCGATGGAGACTGGTCAGCACTGACCAAAAGTCAATTGGGTACCCAAGTCAACTCAGGCGCCCATGAATGTGGGCACCTGTATTGACTCAAGCGCCAGTGTTCCCGGGCACCCCAGTCAATACACGTGCCCAAGAAGCTAAAGTTCATCCAGAAGTAGTCGTTCGCGAATGTTGCGAAGCAGATAACCCCTGAGCCAGATGTCAGGTGGCCCTAAGCACTCGGCGCTCGTATAGGGTCATGTTAGTGATCGAATAAACTTCACTATGGCTATAAATAGACCCACATAGCTCTGTTACATTCAAGCAATTCATTGTACATGAATTTATTCTAAGTTTCCATTATCTTTCTGAGTTCAAAGTTCTGTAAAGAGGTTTTCTGTCCCAAGGAGTTAATCAGGACATCGAGCTTTACTTTGCCTTGGATTAACAACCTTCCTGGTTGCAAACCAAGTAAATTGGTTGTGTCTCTTTTTCTTTTGTTTAGTTAATTCCTATGTTATTATCTTGCTTGTAATCTAACGTCTATCTTTGTTAAAGCAAAACAAAAGGTTTATTTATATTTTTCAGGGTCAATTTATCCCTCTTGCAGACCGTATGATCCCCAGCAACTTGTTTGTGTTTGATAAAATATATGAATGGTGAAGATATATAGTTGTGAAGGTTTGGTCGTCACGTAGATGGAATGTCCGAGATCGTATGACTGAGGAGCCCTTAGGGACAGAGGACTACCTTTAACCAGACATCTCAAGTATTGTTTCGAAATGGAGGTCAATCCTTTATAAGAGATTAGTTAACAATACTTTATGAATTTCTCTCTATCCCGTATTAGGAAGTGTTTTATGTAATCTAGAGAGTATAACCTGGAGCCCTTAGTCACAAAGGATTACATTTAACCGGATTTTCTAAGTTACCTTCTCTACTTAATAATATTGGATGCCTAATGGCGAAGCAATCCAATGTACTTCTATAGGGTTAACACCAGTATCTAATTAGGATCTCTACGAGCGCATAAACATTGAGATTGGAATTTGAACAATTCATAAGACATCAACTAACATTGTAGTGAAACCGAAATCCTAAATTATACCCATCTAACCTTTCCTTCAAGATCAATCCTCTCTCTTGCTTTCTCTTGCTCTCTCTCTCTCCTTCTCTCTCTTTCCCATAAGCTTTTACAAACAACCTTACGATCATCTAGATAGCTTATGTTGTAGACTCGACTAGTGTTTAATCAACAGTCCTTACAGATACGATAATCTTTTATATTACTTAACAACATTTCCGTCCATTTGCGGATCCACCATCAGCAACCTCGCAGTTCACTGGTTTGCTAGTGGTTCGTTCACGAATGGCCTCACATGAAGGGGTTGATGCCTTGCCCGACAACCCGTACACAAACGGTCGCACACATGGGGGTCGATGTTGAGCAGTGGCCTATTGCGAGGCAGCGACATCACTACCTGCTTCTGAAATTCTTGCCCCTTTCCATTTTAATATATGTGCAATGTTTATGTTAATTTTTAGGTTTGCCACTCCATAGTGGAATTTGACCATATTTTTTCTTCTCATAGAGAGAAGACTACACTTGAACATGAGCCTGGCTTGTAAGTACATGTACAAGCTATAGGAATTGCTATATAGGTTTGAAATTGACTCCTCTTTTTGATAGAACATTGTGTTTTCTCGTAACCGCATGAATTCTAGAAAACCAAATAAGAACTCGAAGGGAAAACATAATGTATATAAAAGCATGGATCTATTGTTTCATCGAATCATGGCATAACGAAATAATAGGTGTAAACCGAAAGACAAGGAACCTGATTGAAGAGCCGTTGTTCTTGTCATAGCGTCGTCGACTTGATCCCTGTGGAAGAAGATGCAGCGGAAAGAAGAAGGAGAATCTTCCAAGAGGCTTAGATTTGACGGCGCCGTAAAGTTTCTTATCAATGGGATACAAGAAACTAGGTCATGAAGATCACCTAAACCCTTGGGGACCTCCCCTTTATATAGAAATCCAATATGTTATCAGCCCATAGATAATAACAGATTGGTCTAAAGGGTTTTATACATTGAACCCGCATCCAATAATCCGAAGCCCAATAAACATAAGTTAGATCACTTTAAGGGCTCAGATTGTATTTACATGTGCAACTTACAAATAAGCCAACCTAATAGAGATAATAATAATATCCAACAATCTCCCACTTGGGCTATATGTGAGTTGTATAGTAAATACAAGCAAAACTTTAGTTGATATCAAACTTTATGGGTACAAGATACCCCTATAAACAATCTGGTCTATTAACTTCATTGGTATAGGACTAAAAAGGTCATAGCTACTGTATATGATCGTAACAAACCCCAACAGTAATCACAATACCAATGTCATTAACGACATAGATCAAGATGCGGATGTATAGAGTTGAAATTACATGAAATGTGATCAGTACATGTCAATTTCCAACTGGTCCAAAGCGACTCAAAAGAGTCTGATCATATTTGCAAATACCTTATGCTAAATTGCAATAGCAAATCATGATCCAAACTTTATGATTCCAAAAGAAATCTGTATCATATTTACAAACACCAAATGCTAAACAGCAGTAGTAAATCATGATATCGTATTCAGAGCGTCAAACAAACATATGAATTTCCATTATTATTTTTGAACTTTAGGTACGTACAATAATCAAAATAAAATGTTTGTCTTTATTAACATAGAGCAATAAAATAAATACAAACTCCCACTAGATGAGTTCTTTTTCCATAAGAAGAACTCCTATATCCACAACATGCGCATGAAACACCTTGGGCACCAAGCCTTCGGTAAGTGGATCGGCCAACATGGAATCTGTGCTGATGTGCGCTACCATGATCTGACGACTCTGAACTCTCTCTTTAACCGCTAGAAACTTAATGTCGATGTGCTTGGACTTCGACGAACTGCGGGTGTTCTTGGCATAAAGTTCTGCAGCTTTATTATCATAGTAGATCCTCAATGGCCTGTCAATGTCATGAATGATATGCGATGCTGTGATAAAGTTCCGTAGCCAAATCCCGTGATTGGATGCTTCATAGTATGCTACCAATTCTGCCTCCATAGTAGAAGTAGCTAGTAGCATCTGCTTGACGCTCTTCCAAGATATAGCCCCTCCAGCAGGCATGAAGATATAGCCTGAAGTGGACCTCCTGCTATCTAAGCATCCAGCAAAATCGGAGTCTGAATAACTAATCACCTCCAGATGATCTGACCTCCGATACGTGAGCATGTGTCTTTTAGTTCTTTGCAAATACCGCATCACTCATTTAATTGCTTTCCAGTGCGACGATCCTGGGTTATTAACATATCTGCCTAACATCCCAACTACAAATGCTATATCTGGTCGAGTACAAACTTGTGCATATATGAGACTTCCCACTGCTGATGCATATGGGAATTGTTCTATCTCCTTTATTTCAAGTTCAAGTCGTGGACACTGCTGCAAACTGAACTTGTCACCTCTTGACACAGGTGTGTCACCAGGTGTACAGTTCTGCATACCATACCTTATAAGTACCTTCTCAATATAGGCTTGTTGTGAAAGTCCAAGAATGCCTCTTGATTGATCACGACAAATCTGAATGCCTAGAACAAAAGATGCTTCACCAAGATCTTTCATTTCAAATTTACCAGATAGAAATGACTTGGTTTCATGCAGTAGACCCTTATTATTGCTCGCAAGCAATATATCATCCACGTACAAAACAAGTATAACAAACTTGCTCCCACTGAACTTGACATATATGCACTGATCAACGGGGTTCTTTCTAAATCCAAATGAGGTAACCACTTGATCAAATTTCTAGTACCATTGACGGGATGCCTACTTTAAACCATAAATGGACTTCTTTAATCTATATACTGTTGGAACTTGGATGGCTAGAGAGGGGGGGATGAATATAGCCAGACACTAATTCTTACTGCTATTAGGTTTTCTGCACTTCAAGGGTTAGACAGCAGAAGCAAACAATAAAACAGAGTATAGATGCAGAAATGAAAAGCAAACCAAAAACGCAAACAAGGAGGATTTACAAGGTTCGGGGATAACTTGCCCCTACTCCTTGGCGTGCCCATGAGGTGGGCGATCCCTTGATCATCGGCAGATCAAGCCCCGAAAATCTAGATAGAATGCAACCTTCTTCTCGGTGGAGTAACCTCTCCACAGCGTTTCAATTAGTGTATATGAAACTAAGCACAATGAAACACAAAGGAAGCTTACAGAGTACTTAGGACAGAAAGAACACAAGCGAACTCCTCACCGAGCTCCACTCAGCACAGATCTCACGCAAAAACTCCCTCTTCGTGTCTTCTTGCTGATGGACTCGCCAAGCTCCTTGTTTCTTCTTCCAATCGCTCAAGTATGCAATATCTCAACAGGTTGCTTCAAGGATCAGAATATGTGTAGTAGCAACCAAACTTCTCAGTTGTAGCCAAAGCAAGAAGATCTCGGACGCAGAGACCTCTTCTCTTCTCTTCATCGCCAGCCACTTAACCTGCTGCTACTGTCGTCAAACGCTCCTCTGCAACTCCCAGCTGCTCATCTGCACAGCCCAGCTACCTGACCTCTCCTGGACTCCCTGACCTCTCCTCAGCTGAGCCCCAGTCGAGCCCCAGGTTAGCTTCCAGCAGCGCCAGCGTCCGTTGAGACCTGAGAAACGAAAGCATCCAAACCTGCTCGATGGAAAGTCTCCCTTTGACCCTCCTTGAGTGTTTGAATCCATCCCTGTAAAGCCTGCACACTTCAACAGAAGCTTAGCAAATCATATCAAACATAATCAGCAATGTATCAGAGAATCGACAGAGAAAACAGACGCGATCAGAGCGTCTGACAATGAATTTGAATTAAAGTTCAACTCCTGATCGGTCCCCCAGACCGATCAGGATGTGGCCTGATCGGTCACCAGACCTATCCAGTAGTCTGCTGCACACACCTGATTAGTCCCCATACCTATCTAGCAGTCTGCTACACACACCTGATCGGTCCCCAGACCGATCAGGATGTGGCCTGATCGGTCACCAAACCAATCAGGGTGTGGCCTGATCGGTCTGGGGACCGATCAGGACACCTCCTGACTGATCAGGCTCCAGCCTGATTGGTCATAGTGAGGAGCTCGCGACATTTGATCGTTCACCAGAACAATCTGAATAGTATCCCTGATCGGTCACCAGATAGATCAGGAGCCGATCAGTAGGCTTCCAATCTCACTGTATGCTCCCTGATCGGTCACTAGACCGATCAGACATAGCTGGATCGGTCACCAGACCGATCCATGAGGGAACTTCGTGCCAACTTCCCTGATCGATCATCAGACTGATCCAGGCAAGGTCAAATCTCCTCTAAGTCACGAGAATAAGCTTCCAGCCCTTCTCTGATTCATTCTTAGTCCCCGGACCAAGACTCCGTGCCTAGTTTCACTCACCGGGACTTCAACCTAGCCCTCCAAGCTAGGACGTGGCCCTCCAAGCCAGGGTTTCATCCAACCTAGCTTCCAAGCTAGGACCTGACCCTCCAAGCCAGGATTTCATCCAACCTAGCTCTCCAAGCTAGAACCTGACCCTCCAAGCTAGGATTTCATCTAACCTAGCCCTCCAAGCTAGGACCTGACCCTCCAAGCCAGGATTTCATCCAACCTAGCCCTCCAAGCTAGGACCTGGCCCTCCAAGCCAGGGTTTTATCCAACCTAGCCCTCCAAGCTAGGACTTGGCCCTCCAAGCCAGGGTTTCAATCATCTAACCCTCCGAGTTAGGAATTTTCACACCTAGCCCTCCAAGCTAGGACTTTTCCATACCTAACCCTCCAAGTTAGGACTTTTCACACCTAGCCCTCCAAGCTAGGACTTTTCCACACCTAACCCTCCAAGTTAGGACTTTTCACACCTAGCCCTCCAAGCTAGGACTTTTCCACATCACCTAGTCCCACTAGGTCTTTTCCACTGCCAGCATGCGATCTCCCGATCCACTTGGACTTAATCCGAATTCAACCAGACTTAAATCAAACTTAAATCGGTGTCAACACCAAAACAACAATCAGGGTCAGACTGCATCAACACATACTAGGTGCTTTGAGTCTAAGGACTCAAAGTTCTCCGGTTGCACCATATATATAGACTCCTCTATGTCTCCATTGAGTAATGCAGTCTTTACGTCCATTTGATGTAGCTCCAAATCAAAATGAGCTACAAGTGCCATGATTACCCTAAGGGAGTCTTTCGTCGACACAGGTGAGAAAGTCTCCTTATAATCAATGTCTTCCTTTTGAGTGAATCCCTTGGCAACAAGACGAGCCTTATACCTTTCGATATTGCCCTTCGAATCTCACTTGGTTTTAAATATCCATTTACAACCAACGGGTTTCGAACCTTCAGGCAATTTGACAAGTTCCCAAACGTCATTGTCTGCCATAGACTTCAACTCTTCTTGCATGGCGTTAATCCACCTTTCAGGGTTAGAGCATTGTTTGACTTCTTGGAAAGATGTAGGATCACTTTCCAACCCTATATCAAACTCATACTCTTGGAGATAAACATAATCACCAGAATTCATGCTTCTCCGTTCCCTTGTGGATCGCCTTAAGGGCACTGGTGTTTGAGGTGGTTGAGGTACTTGCTCATCAATATGAGGCAATACTTCAATTTCAGTGGTAGGCTCCTCTAATTACATTGGAGATGTCATGGGAATATCTTGGTTGACTACACTCACTGGATGTGCAATATCCATAATGTGTGGTATGGTAACCATACCACTACTAATTGCACTAGTAGTGACCATAAGAGGATTGCCAACGCTTTCCTCAAAAGATACTTTCCTGATTTTATCGCTCCCACTGTCCTCAATAAACTTGGCGTTTCCCGTTTCGAAGAAGGATCTATTAGATGGATCATAAAATTTATACCCCTTTGATCTCTCAGAGAAACCTACAAAATTACAGCTAACAGTTCTTGAGTCCAGTTTCTTTTCATTAGGCTTGTAAGGCCTAGCCTCAGCTGGACAACCCCAGACGTGTAAATGCCTAATGCTAGGCTTTCTACCCGTCCACATCTCGAATGGGGTTTTAGTTACTGTCTTACTAGGTACTCTATTGAGAAGGTAAACTGCAGTCTTGAGTGCCTCACGCCACAAAGACTCCGGTAGAGAAGTGAAAGTCATTATACTTCTCACCATATCTTTGTTGGGTTTTTCGGGCCACGAAAACCGCCTTTTCGCGTCGCGGAAACCCCGAGAACCCAAAGCCATGGATCTCGTGCGAAGAAAAATTCCGAAACAAAAATTCACGTATTCATTTCATGCTCAAAACTCGATCTACTCCTAGATCTAAAGAGGGATAAACCATTTTACCTTTGGTGCGTGCCCTGGTTAATCCCGCTCGCTCCTTTTGGATGTCGGATCTCTAGGACGTCAAGTGCCGTCCCTCTAGAAGTATCCACGCGAACAAAGTGGATGGAGGAAACCCTTTAGGTGTGCTAGCACCTTTCAAGGGTTCGGCCAAGAGGAGAAGAAGAAGAAGAGCTCCAACACTTGGAGGAGGAAGAAGAGAAGACACACACTGAGAAAAAATGGAACAAAACATTGTTTTGTTCTCTCATTGTGGCCGGCCACATAATGGTCATTAATGGCCATTAAGTGGCCGACCATAATGGCCATTAATGGCCATTAAGTGGCCTGCCATAACCCCCTTTCAATTTGAATTCAAATTCAAATGGGGGGTTACAACCTTTGGAGATGATGTGGAGCATCATCATTGGTCAAATACCAAGCCAAGTCATCACTTGGTCAAGTCAAGGTGAGGTGGTCTTTTGGTCAAGTCAAACTTGCCTTTTATGGACTTTCCATATTTAGTCAAGTCAAACTTGACTCCATTTCTTCTCCCATGTCAAGTCTAACTTGAAGTGGAACCAAGTCAAGTCAAACTTGATTTGGATTTGGGTCAAGTCAAACTTGCCTTTTATGGACTTTCCATATTTAGTCAAGTCAAACTTGACTCCATTTCTTCTCCCATGTCAAGTCTAACTTGAAGTGGAACCAAGTCAAGTCAAACTTGATTTGGATTTGGGTCAAGTCAAACTTGCTTTTATGGACTTTCCATATTTAGCCAAGTCGAACTTGACTTCATTTTTTCTCCATCTATTTGTTCTTTGCGTGTGACCCTATAGGTTCTTGTAACGTTGGCAATGCTTCTAACCTCTTAGAAACATAAGCAATGAGCGGTACTAGCAACACATCATTGCTACCCAAGTTACAAGAATGTTGAGATCCAACATCACCAATGTGACTACTAATTATGACTTTCATAATATGTGACAATGTCCTTCTATCGTCGATATCTAGATTGATCTTCTATGAAGCATAGACCGTGTCATCCTCCAATCAATCTATGTGTCTTGAACTCCAAGTAGACTCACTATAATCAAATAAGCTCAATATCTCATATTGCCTTATTTGGGCATGGCCATGCACTTAGTGATCTCACTCTATCAAGACTATGATATCTCTCCCGTCATATAGGAGGGATAGATCCCATCTACATCACTCACATCCCTCCGCATAATTTGTTACATACCCAGTAATCGCCTTTATAGTCCACCCAGTTACGGGTGACGTTTGACGAAACCAAAGTACATAACTCCTTATGTAGGGAACTATGGTGACTTCAGGTCTAAGGACTAATAGTCATACTAATAGTCACATGAGAAAGTATATGACACTCATATAACGATCCATGATACTTTCTCATGGGGGCCATTCAGTATACATTCTCTAATGTATACCTATGTGTCAACTTGATATCTCATATTCATGACTTGTGAGATAAGTCATCATGTTGACCTACATGCTAGTCTGCATTACATTGTCCTGAATGCTAATACTTGACTAGGAATAATTAAGAGTAGTGTTCTCTATATCATCTCACTATCGATTCAACAATCGATTGATATAGATAAGAACTTCTACTCAAGGACGTTATTATACTAGTTATTTGGCACCAATACACATAAGTATAATAACCATAAGAAATGCCTTTATATATATATATGAAATGATACAATGAGTCCATACAAAAATCACATATGATTGGCTCTAGGGCTCTCANCATTGTTCATACTTATTGCATAACATCATGATGCCTGGAAGGCATGAGCATTATCTTTATTCATAAACATGGTATGCATCTTCTTTCATAAAAATGACATGAGTCTTTTTTTCATTTAACATGGCAACATCATTATCTATACAACATGGCATGCATCATTGTTCATACAACATGGCATTCATCTTCCTACATAAACATGGCTTTCATCTTCCAACATAAACATGGCATGCATACCTACACATCATTCCTATTCCTAGTACTTGCATGATCATAACATAGAAGGTAAGCATTGCATCGAACATGACACATTTTTAATAGATAGTTATCCTACTACTTAAAGCTTGTATGATCATGATACATAAGATAAACATCACATTTCTTGCCTAAGCATGATATCTATCTTAAGCATACATAGGTAGGATTTCCGTAACATTCTACCTACCATTCAAATACATGGCATAAAACATAGACATTCATGATAAACCCTATTAAGCATGGCATCCAATCATAAACCTAAAACATGAAACATAACACATGGTGCTTAAACATTAGGGTTATGGTTAACATAATTTCTACCACATGCTTGAACCTATACATATAAATACTTTATGGTAATCATAAACCATCATTCTTTGAACCCTAACTCCACCCCAATCCCCTAGATACATGGCTTGGCCGAAACCTATAGGTGGAGTTCCATCATTTCCATAAACATGTACAATAGCATAAGTTAAGGAACAACCATACATCATCTATGAGGCCATAGGGAGCCATTTGGGCTCATGATTAGGGTTAACCCTAACCTTTAGCCCACCTTCCTAGGGTTGGCCGAAACTTATAAGGCCATGGGGGCATGGAAAAAATTCCATTAAAATCCCCAACAAATCATTAAACATCAATTTATCTTACCATAGGGCCCTTGGGGCCCTTACTTGAAATAAGTCCTAAATTTCTACCCTATTGGCAATCTTGGCCGAAACTCATAGGGTCTCTAGGCCATGTGAAAATTCACATAATCACCTTCCATCTCCCTTATATCATGATAATACATAAAACATATACTTGAAGTTTAAGACTCAACCCTACTCATGGGTTCTTGAAGTTGGACGAAACCCTAGGGGAACCTAGGGTACCCCAAAAATTCTCAAAAATTATATTTAATCTCTAAACATCATGAGAGCATATTAGACAACATGATTTAGATTTTTATCATCATTATAGACCAAGAACCCATGGTGGCCGAAACCTATAAGGTTAGGTTCATGGGTTTCCTTTGGTTTTCCAACATAAACATCACATACAAGATTTTCATATCATGTAAATCTTCAAGAAAAGCCATTATACCACAGGTGAGGGAGTCTTACCTTGGTTGATTTCGAGTTTTCACCTTGATTATAGAGAATCACAAGAACTTCTTAGACCCTAGGTCACCTCTAGCCCTTGTAGTCTTGGGAAAACCTTAGATCTTGGAGATGAAGCCTTGGTGGAAATTTTTCCAAGGGAGAACCCCCTTTGAAGTGTTCAGCTAGAATGAGAAAGGAGGAGGAGAGAAAACACAATTGATGGAAGGAAGAAGTAACTCCCAAACCCCCCCTTTATAACTCATTAAGGAGGTAAATGAAGAGTCTCTCCATGACCCTTCATCTTCTTCTAAGCCTTAACCAATCTCCATTTCATTTCCTTATAACATTCCCTTGCTAGATGAGTTGGTTAGAGTATTCATGGTTGTACAAGAGGTCCAAGGTTCAATCCTTGGCCCATGCACCTTATTTTTATTTTATTTTTTTCCTTTTATTTTCTATTATTTTCCCCAAAATTCTCTAAAAATTCCCCCATAATTATGTTAATATTTCTCATTAAAACCCCTTTATATTTATATAAATTTCTATTTAAAATTCTCCAATAATATGGTACCAAAAAGACCATATAAAGCCCATTAGTGCTTAACTTCTCAATTTAAATGAGAAAATATGGATTTCTAGGCCAAATTTTATATTAATATTTCTAGGTCCCTCGGAAAATTATCTAGACATGCTCAATATTTTAAGAAAATATTAAGAGAATTTTCGGGTCGTTACAATCCCCCATACCTCGTGAAAGTTCGTCCTCGAACTTAGAATAACTCCGGGTACTTGCGCCTCATCTCGTCCTCACGTTCCCAGGTAGCTTCTTCGAACCGTTGATTTTGCCATAGGACCTTGACTAAGGGTACTTCCTTACTCCTCAGCTTCTTGACTTCCCTATCCAAAATCTGGATGGGTCTGCTCTCAAAGCTTTGGTCCTCCTGCACTTGTACTATTTGTGGCTCGATCACTTGGTCCATATTTGGGATACACTTCTTAAGCAGGGACACATGGAATACGTTATGGATAGCTGACATCTCTGGAGGTAGCTCTAGCACATATGCCACCTTACCAACTCTTTTCAGAATCAGGTACGGCCCCACATAGCGCGGACTTAGTTTTCCTTTCTTCCCAAATCTGGTCACCCCCTTCATAGGAGCCACTTTGAGAAATACCCAATCTCCAGCATTGAGACAGGGAGACCCTATTTCCCCCTTGCTCCTTATTATTGCTACAGAATTTTTATCCAGAGGTTTGGATGATTTATTTCATAAATTCCCTCAACTTTATTTCTTCTCAGGATGTGATATCAGACTTTCACATCTAGCTTATGCAGATGATATAATGATTCTAATGAATGGGTCTATTAATAATGTAAAGCAAATTAAGAGATTTTTAGAGGACTATGAAATATGCTCAGGTCAAGCTATCAATGCTAGAAAGAGTATGTTTTTCCCTGCTAAAAGTATCTCTAGAGCCAGAAAAAATGCAATTGCTTCTGTTACTGGCTTCTCGGAAGGATGTTCTCCTTTTTTATATTTGGGTGTTCCTATTGTAGCTGGGAAAAGAAAGATAAGTTACTTTCAACCTTTAATTGAGAAAGTAAGGAAAAAGTTTTTTGGGTGGAATTTCAAAAGGCTCACTCATGGTGGTAGATTACTTCTTATACAAAGTGTATTATCTTCATTACCTTTCTATACCTTACAGGTGCTTCTACCACCACTTTCGTTTTGCACCAAATAGAAAGTTTGTTTGCCAATTTTTTTTGGGGAATGACAAACTCCAAAAAGAAGACTCATTGGATTGCTTGGACAAAGATATGTAGGCCGAAATTAGAAGGAGGGCTGGGCGTTAGAAAACTTTCAGATGTTGCCACAGCTACAGCAATAAAACTATGGTTCAGATTTAGAGAGCAAAAAACTCAATGGGCTGCTTTTTTATTAAAGATGTATTGCAGGTTAGCAGCCCCTAATATTGTGTTATTAGATCGGAAAGCCTCCCCTTGTTGGCACCGGATGTTAAATATCCGCAATGTAGCAGAAGAAAGCATTGGATGGACAATTGGTAAGGGTGAACTGAAATTCTGGTTTGACACTTGGCTAAGTCAAGGTCCGCTATACAAATCCTGGGAGGTAATTAGAAACCCTCATTGCAAAGTTGCAGACTTCTTTAATATTCAAGGTTGGGATGTCCCTGAACTACAAAATATTCTGCCAATGGAGGTTGTTGAGGAAATTACGAAGACTGTTATTCCTGCCATAGAGGAGGAAGGTAGTTCTTTATTAGAAGATCATATTGTTTGGACTCCTTCAGTTAATGGTAAATTTTCACTTAAGTCTGCTTGGAATAAAATAAGGAATGTACAAGAACCCAATATGATTTGGAAAGCCTGCTGGAGCAAACTACTTTACCCAAGTACTTCTATTTTTGTTTGGAGATTTCTACAAAAAAGATTGCCTTTAGATGACATACTACAAGAAAGAGGCCTTCATCTTGCTTCCAAATGTCAATGCTGCTCTGCCATGGAATCTTGGAACCACCTGTTTTATGATGGAGAGGTTGCTAAGGAAACATGGCAACATTTTTCGCAAATATTTGGTGTAGACAGATACCAAATTCTAGATAGCTGGGTGGAAAATTTGGTTTCGGCAAACGATGGTCATATCAAGGAGATTATCCCTTTTTTGATTATTTGGAACTTATGGAGTGCTAGAAATGACTCAAAGCACCGAGGGATTAAACCGACAGCAAACAGAATAATTTGGAAGGTTATCAGCTATATTCATTTAGGTATGGAAGTAGGTTTGATTAAACAAAAACACTGGCAAGGCTGCAAGGAAGCTGCGCAAGCCTTGGGGTTTCATATAAAAATTACTTTTCGAACTACTATCTCAATGATCCCTTGGGAAAAACCAAAATTTGGTTGCTTTAAGCTGAACACAAATGGTTGTTCTAGAGGTAATCCAGGTCCTGCTTCTTATGGAGCTATCATTCGGGATCATAAGGGTTGCATCCTATTACCAAAAGCCGGTAAGATTGGAATGGCTACAAATATTAGAGCAGAGTTAACTGCAATTTTAATGGGACTGGAATTATGTATAAGTAATCAATTTTCTCCAATTTGGCTTGAATCTGATTCAGCAGTTTCTTTGAAAATTCTCCTATCTTCAGATCTGTCCTGGGAGCATCGTAACCTTATTCTAAAAATCAGATATATTTTGAGACGGTATCGGGTGCATCTAACGCATGTATTCAGGGAAGCCAACGCTGCTGCAGATTACCTTGCGAATCAGGCGTTCTCCTTCCCTATAGACAGAGTCCTGTCTCCCACAGAAATTGATAAAGCCCTCTTTGGCATATGTAAATTGGACAGACTCGGCCTGCCTTATATCAGGATTTCTTGGAAATTAGGGTAGTTTGGTTTTAACAATATGTTCCTGGGAGGTTTTGATGGTCTGATTTCCTGTTATATTCATTTATCATACTCCTTTCTTGAGGAAGAATTATCAGTTTAAGGATTTTAGTTTCCTATGCTGATCTCTGACAATTTCCTTTGCTGCTCATGTGACAATTCTGATAATTCTGTTAATCCTGAAGTTATATTCAAATCTATTTTTGGGGGCAAAAATTTTCGTTCATTACTGCTGGTATCCAATCTATAGCTGATTTTGTTTACGACCTCTGACCTATTTTGCTTATAAATTGTATTAATGGGTTTCTGTATTTGCCGCTGCTTGGAAATAAAGCTTTGCTCTATTTCTGAATTTGCTGAACAATATTGCTCTCCAACTGACAGGCTATTACAATTTTTGGTACATCGACCTTTCATGGCAATCTAAGTAACTTGGACTTCTTGATATTATCTTGATTAAAAGGGATGGACTGTCGATAGGCATTAGATGGTTAATGCTGTCGACGGCCTGTATTGTGCCAACTTAAGATTGAAGATAAAAGCTCTGGCATGGATTTCTGAAGCAGGTTAGATCTGGAAGCTCCCCTCTGATATAAAGTTTATGTTTCAAAGAAGAGCTGGTTTCTGAAGCAGACTGGATTTTGAAACCATATTTGTATGCTTATAAGGATTATTTTTGCTACGCGACAACTATGTTGATATTGACACTACGAAGAGCAAAACAGTTTAACTATGTCTGGAAACCTGTTTGGCTTTACCTGCTCATTTGGCACAAAACAGGAAGGTTTGAAAATGATTGATGTTATTATCTCTGAAATCGGATATAATTGCTGGAACAGTTAGTAAATTACTTTCAGATATTTTGTCCTGTGGTTTCAAGACTGATGCTATCAAAGGCTTTTACTGAAACTCGCCTAGCTGACTTCTGAATACTTGGTTGGTTGGTTGATAAAATCGAGGACCCTGCTATGGAATAGTTTGATATGCTCTGCTCCTGGAAATCTGTAAATGAAAGTTGTGAAGATCTTTGCGCTAAATCTTGATACGTAAAGGGTAATTTTGTTTTAGCTCATTAAGGCGGTTTTTGTTCTAAAATATCTCTAGCCAATCCTCTGTTCAGATTCTCAAATTGTAAATCAGTTTGTTTTGTCACTGTATCCCCATATTAGAAGGTCAGGTTTGGCCCCCTTCTAAAAAATGGGTTTTTCTCATCTTGAAATAAGATCCTTTTTTTTTAAAAAAAAATCTCCTGCATTAAATTCCAGTGGTCTACGCCGGACATCGGCATAACTCTTCTGCCGGCTCGGAGCAGTTTCTATCCGTTGTCGAATATTCTGTATAGCTCGGGTGGCGCTGTCGATAACATCCGTTGTGAGCCCCATTTCCTTCTTTTCACCACCCTCGTACCAACAAATCGGAGACCTACATCTCCTCCCATACAAGGCTTCATAAGGTGCCATTCCGATAGTAGCTTGGTAGCTATTATTGTAAGCGAATTCCGCCAAGCATAGATATCGACACCAACTTCCCTTGAAATCCTGGGCACAAGCTCTCAACATATCTTCTAGTATTTGATTCACCCGTTTAGTTTGCCCGTCAGTCTGAGGGTGAAAGGCGGTGCTAAATCGCAATTTAGTGCCGAGAGACTTCTGAACGCATTCCCAAAAATGCGAAGTAAAGCGACCATCCCTATCTGAGATGATGGTCTTGGGAACTCCATGAAGCCTAATTACTTCCTTAACATATAATTGAGCCAGTTGCTCAATCGAATAAGTCATCTTGATCGCCAAGAAGTGAGCAGACTTTGTTAGCCTGTCCACAATAACCCAAATTGCATCATATCCATTCGTAGTCCTGGGAACCCTGAAATAAAATTCATAGAGATGTCCTCCCATTTCCACTCCGGAATTGCGAGTGGCTGCAGAACTCCCCCGGGTCGCTGATGTTCTGCTTTCACTTGCTGGCAAGTCATCAAGTACTAACATACTGAGCCACATCCCTCTTCATACCGGACCACCAAAACCTCTCCTTCAGATCTTGATACATCTTAGTGGACCCTGGATGCATCGAATAAGGGGTTTCGTCAGCTTCCGTCAGTATTTTCCTTCGAAGCTCCGGATCATTAGGGATACATAGCCGATCCCTAAGGTATAATACCCCCCCCTTTGGCGATATGAAAGTCATCGCCCTTTCCTTCTAGAATCTCCTGTTTTATTTTCTGGAGACTCAAATCACCATTTTGTTTTTCCAATATGTCCTCACATAGCGCGGGTGATATTGTCATAGTGGAAAGTCGCCCAGAGATGACATAATTTCTCTTTCAAGTGGTCGGGATAATTTAGATATGGAGATCAAGGTGGTACTTGATTTCTGGCTGAGTGCATCAGCCACCTTGTTCGCCTTCCCTGGGTGATAGAAGATCTCGCAGTCATAGTCTTTTACCAACTCAAGCCATCGGCGTTGTCTCATATTCAGGTCCTTCTGGGTGAAGAAATATCGCAGACTCTGGTGGTCTGTATAAATTCGACACTGTGCTCCGTACAGATAATGCCTCCATATCTTAAGAGCGAAGACCACCGCGGCCAGTTCCAGATCATGAGTGGGGTAATTCTGTTCATATTCTTTGAGTTGTCTAGAGGCATAGGCAATAACTTTTCCACTCTGCATAAGTACTGCTCCAAGTCCTAGTTTGGAGGCATCACTATACATGTCGAAGCTCTGATTACATTCTGGAAGGGTAAGGATTGGTGCACTGGTGAGTCTCCTTTTTAGTTCCAAGAAACTCCTTTCACAGTCTTCCGTCCATTCGTACTTCTTATCCTTCCGGGTGAGAGCCGTTAAAGGGGCTGCGATCCTCGAGAAATCCTCCACAAATTTCCTGTAATAGCCTGCCAACCCCAGAAAACTTCTGATTTCGCTGGCGTTCTTCGGACGGCTCCAGTTATTCACAGCTTCAACCTTCATTAGATCGACCATAACTCCGTCTTTAGAGATAATATGGCCGAAAAAGCCCACTTGGTCGAGCCAGAACTCACATTTGGAAAATTTCGCGTATAGTTGCTTTTCCCGAAGAATCTCTAATACTATCTTCAGGTGCTCAGTGTGCTCTTCTTGGGTTCTCGAATAAATAAGAATATCGTCGATGAAGTCGATCACAAATTTGTCGAGGAACGGCGAGAACACCCGATTCATAAGGTCCATAAACATAGCAGGAGCATTCGTCACGCCGAAAGGCATAACAACAAACTCAAAGTGCCCGTACCTTGTTCGGAAAGCCGTCTTCGGAATATCCTCTTGTTTTACTCTAACTTGATGATACCCCGACCTCAAATCAATCTTTGAGAAAACAGTGGCTCCCTTTAATTGGTCAAACAGGTCATCTATCCTCGGAAGGGGATACCTGTTCTTGATAGTTGCGTTGTTCAGCGCCCAATAATCTATGCACATGCGCATAGATCCGTCTTTCTTCTTCACAAACAGTACTGGAGCTCCCCACGGGGAATGACTAGGGCGAATAAATCCCTTATCTAGCAACTCCTGTAGCTGTTCCTGAAGCTCCTGTAATTCAACCGGCGCCATACGGTAAGGTGCCTTGGAGATCAGGTTAGTACCAGGAATTAATTCGATCTCGATTTCCACTTCTCTATCAGGAGCTAATCCTGGTAACTCCTCTGGGAAAACCTCTGGGTAATCACGTACCACCCGGACATCTTCCAGCATCCGATTCTTCACTTGACTAGCATCAACCACATATGCTAGAAATCCAGAACATCCTTTGTCTAACATCTTCTGAGCTTGGAGAGTTGATAAATATTTCCCAGTTCTTTTCCTTGGCTCTCCGATGAATTCGAACATAGGGCTTGCCTCAGGTCGAAAAACCACCTTTCGTTTACGGCACTCAATGGAAGCACCGTATTTACCCAAGAAATCCATTCCCATTATAACATCATAATCTCTCATGTCGAGTACTATCAGATCACAGTAAAGTTCCCTTTCTGCAATCCCGACCGGCACCGCACACAGCACATGAGTGGATGTCATTATTTCTCCCGAGGGTAGGGTCATCAAGAACCTGCAGTCTAACACTCGCGGAAGCCTATCTATCTTCTTAGTAAAGGGCACCGAAATGAACGAGTGCGTTGCCCCAGTATCAAATAATGCAGTAGCATACTGACCGGAAATGAGTATCTGACCTGTGACAACCGTAGAAGCTTCCGCAGCGTCTTCCTTGGTAACCGAGAAAACCCTGGCGTTCGTCACTGTTGGGGAGGCTTCCAACATCGGGGTCCCTTCCAGCTCGGCTGGCATATAGTGCAACTTTGCTGGTGCACCCTGGTACTGAGCCAGTGGTTGGGGAGTGGCCTGGTTCTTTGTAGGACAATAAGCTGCCATATGTCCTTCCACACCACAGGTGAAACACCGGTTCGTACCCTTGCGGCATTCCCCGGAGTGATTCTTCCCGCATGTCGCGCATGGGGAAAACTTGGCCTGTTTATTTGCTGAGCCCCCTTGAGAGTTGTTCCATGACTTCCGTTTGCCACCTTGATCTCCTTTCCCGCCAACGTGGTTACTCTAGGACTTTTGTCCTCCTAAGGGATCATTAACGTAAGGATCATTAAAGATAACGAGAGAAAGAATCGAGGATTCCGGTGTGAACATGATTCTTACTTTCATTCATCGCCTTCCGTTGCTGATTGATATTGTTTAGATAGTGCTCAGTGAGTAGGGCACGACTAAACAGTTCCTCAGCGGTCTGGGGTCTGCTAACTCCGCCCGCCACATTCAGAGCTATTTCGGGCCGCAACATTCTCAGCATCAGTCGGACCCTCTCTTTCTCAGTACGGACCAACTCAGGGCACAGTCGAGCCAGTCGATTGAATTTCTTCACAGCTTCATTGACCGAGAGATCGCCCTACCGGAATTCCGTGAATTCGTCATAGTGTTTGTTCATGACCCGCATGTTGAAGAATTCTTCGAAAAACTCTGATTCAAAATCTGCCCACGCCATCTGGTCCACTGGTCTCTTGGCCTTAACCCTTTCCCACCACATTCTGGCATCCCCAGACAGGCAGAATGACGCACACTTGATCTTCTCGTGCTCAGGCCAGTCCAGCAGCTCCAGGGTACTTTCCATCGTCTTGAACCATGCCTAGGCATCCCAAGGTTCGCCAGCACCCGAGAAATTCTCCGGTTTCAGCCTTAACCACTGGATCAGGTAAGCCTCCTGTCGTGCCACAGTGGTCGAGCCCGGCGGAGGAGTGTGCGTAACCGTAGGCGTCACAGGTATAGCAGTCTGGTTCACTGGTGGAGTAGTAGAATTTTCCTGTTG
Organism: Boesenbergia rotunda; assembly: GCA_024364735.1. Classification (NCBI taxonomy): domain Eukaryota; kingdom Viridiplantae; phylum Streptophyta; class Magnoliopsida; order Zingiberales; family Zingiberaceae; genus Boesenbergia; species Boesenbergia rotunda. Next base: position 106,295 of record JAGFNQ010001118.1, read on the forward strand.
GCTCATCAAGGTATTAATGGGCTGCTGCTGCTCGGTGACTTGGCGCTGAAGTTGGGTCACTAACTGAATTAGATCATGCGATGGCGTCGCCTCGTTAAGTCGGTTACTCTGTCTTCTAGCCATGTTCTTCTTCACCCAAGACAGTATAGCCAATATCAGTTTTTTTTTCTACTCCTATATTATTCTAAATATTAAGTTCATAAAAGAAGATAAAATATCATTCGTCGTTACATATCTTAAAGTACTTTTTCATCATACTATCGTTCATACTTGCATATCTTAAAACTTATAAAGTATCCTTACAGTGCTTACTATCATAAAATATGCACAGAGGTACTTACTTGGAAGCTGCAGGAAGAGGGCTTGATGTGTGTGTAGCGAGATGGTTACTGCTCTGATACCAACCTGTAACGCCCGCATTTTTTTTCCTAAGCGGAGTTACGTTAACATACTTAGGGCATGTAGACATCATAAGGCAGCAGAATAACTTTAACTTTACTCATACATACCCTACTACCATTCTTAACATAATGACATGGGAATCTTGACATATTGACTTCAAACTTAAGCATCACATCATATCATACTTAACATCACATCATAGAGTTCATAAGTCATTATTCAAGCATATAAGTAACCAAAGTAAGGTTCTAACATAAACGGTCAACATATAGTTTCCTGGGCCAAGTCACTACCACACACATGCGTTCTTGCCCTCCTGCTGCTTCCATCATTGTCCCCTTGAATGATCTGCGGTATAAGGAAATAAGACTATAAGCACACAGGCTTAGTAAGACTCTTTCCTACTCACAAAAACCATCCATCATCTCATAATGAGCACATGAAACATTAACATACTTGGTGCTCTACTTAGAACATAACATCTTGAATCACTTATCATATACGTGGCATGGCATGAACATAAACATAAGTAAAGATTACTAGCATGGCATGAGACATGGCATAAACGTAAACACAGTAAACATTCTAAGTATGGCATGATACATGGCATAAACATAAGCATAGTAAACATTCTAAGCATAGCATGATACATGACATAAACATAAGCACAGTAAACATTCTAAGCATTCTTGACATGGCATACTACATGATATAAACATGTCTATAAGGTGTAAACCAACCTGTATGGCCTAAACATAGGCATACTTCCTATCATAGCATATGAACATCTTCTTAACATAATCATGGCATAGATCATTTAATCTCATGCATCTTTCTTAACATGAAGCGTAAGCATAAAATCTTATTAGCATAGCATAATGCATAACATGAATGAATGCATGAGTGGAATGCATATACATAAGGATGCTTAACTTTTAAAACATACTTTTAAATGCTTAAACATAATCATCATATCATCATTGGGGTCCCCGGCTTGTACCACATACATACATCATAGCGCGCATCCCTAGCAAGTCCGAGGTAGCGAGCCCCGACCTACTAGGGTAAGGATAGCATAGTCGGTAGTCCCCGAACCGAGGCGTTCTTAAGGAGCCCATCCCTGTTGCACAGCTCCGGTAGTGCCAGAACCATGGACAGCTTCGGTAGTCCAGAACCGGGGCGTTCTTAAGGTGCCCATCCCTTGGACCCATACTTCGGTCCGGTACAAGCCCATTCATAAAGTAAAATACTTTACATGTTTCATCATTCATAAGACATTCATAGCATAACCATGTTACATAAAGCATGACTTAACACATGCTTGTCCTTTCATTGTTCATACTTATTGCATAACATCATGATGCCTGGAAGGCATGAGCATTATCTTCATTCATAAACATGGTATGCATCTTCTTTCATAAACATGGCATGAGTCTTTTTTTCATTTAACATGGAAACATCATTATCTATACAACATGGCATGGATCATTGTTCATACAACATGGCATTCATCTTCCTACATAAACATGACATTCATCTTCCTACATAAACATGGCATGCATACCTACACATCATTCCTATTCCTAGTACTTGCATGATCATAACATAGAAGGTAAGCATTGAATCGAACATGACACATTTTTCATAGATAGTTATCCTACTACTTAAAGCTTGTATGATCATGATACATAAGATAAACATCACATTTCTTGCCTAAGCATGATATCTATCTTAAGCATACATAGGTAGGATTTCCGTAACATTCTACCTACCATTCAAATACATGGCATAAAACATAGACATTCATGATAAACCCTATTAAGCATGGCATCCAATCATAAACCTAAAACATGAAACATAACACATGGTGCTTAAACATTAGGGTTATGGTTAACATAATTTTTACCACATGCTTGAACCTATACATATAAATACTTTATGGTAATCATAAACCATCATTCATTGAACCCTAACTCCACCCCAATCCCTAGATACATGGCTTGGCCGAAACCTATAGGTGGAGTTCCATCATTTCCATAAACATGTACAATAGCATAAGGTAAAGGAACAACCATACATCATCTATGAGGCCATAGGGAGCCATTTGGGCTCATGATTAGGGTTAACCCTAACCTTTAGCGCACCTTCCTAGGGCTGGCCGAAACTTATAAGGCTATGGGGGCATGGAAAAATTCCATTAAAATCCCCAACAAATCATTAAACATCAATTATATCTTATCATAGGGCCCTTGGGGCCCTTACTTGAAATAAGTCCTAACTTTCTACCCTATTGGCAATCTTGGCCGAAACTCATAGGGTCTCTAGGCCATGTGAAAATTCACATAATCACCCTCCATCTCCCTTATATCATGATAATACATAAAACATATACTTAAAGTTTATGACCCAACCCTACTCATGGGTTCTTGAAGTTGGCCGAAACCCTAGGGGATCCTAGGGTACCCCAAAAATTCTTAAAAATTATATTTAATCTCTAAACATCATGAGAGCATATTAGACAACATGATTTAGATTTTTATCATCATTATAGACCAAGAACCCATGGTGGCCGAAACCTATAAGGTTAGGTTCATGGGTTTCCTTTGGTTTTCCAACATAAACATCACATACAAGATTTTCATATCATGTAAATCATCAAGAAAAGCCATTATACCACAGGTGAGGGAGTCTTACCTTGGTTGATTTCGAGTTTTCACCTTGATTATAGAGAATCACAAGAACTTCTTAGACCCTAGGTCACCTCTAGCCCTTGTAGTCTTGGGAAAACCTTAGATCTTGGAGATGAAGCCTTGGTGGAAATTTTTTCAAGGGAGAACCCCCTTTGAAGTGTTCGGCTAGAATGAGGAAGGAGGAGGAGAGAAAACACAATTGATGGAAGGAAGAAGTAACTCCCAAACCCCCCCTTTATAACTCATTAAGGAGGTAAATGAAGAGTCTCTCCATGACCCTTCATCTTCTTCTAAGCCTTAACCAATCTCCATTTCATTTCCTTATAACATTCCCTTGCTAGATGAGTTGGTTAGAGTATACATGGTTGTAAAAGAGGTCCAAGGTTCAATCCTTGGCCCATGCACCTTATTTTTATTTTATTTTTTTCCTTTTATTTTCTATTATTTTCCCCAAAATTCCGAAAATTCTCTAAAAATTCTCCCATAATTATGTTAATATTTCTCATTAAAACCCCTTTATATTTATATAAATTTCTACCTAAAATTCTCCAATAATTATGGTACCAAAAAGCCCATATAAGGCCCATTAGTGCTTAACTTCTCAATTTAAATGAGAAAATATGGATTTCTAGGCCAAATTTTATATTAATATTTCTAGGTCCCTCGGAAAATTATCTAGACATGCTCAATATTTTAAGAAAATATTAAGAGAATTTTCCGGGTCGTTACATGTTCTTTATTAACGAAGGAACAAAATAACAATTATCCAACTTTAAGACAAGTCCAGTAGGGAGCTTTAGCAAATATGTTCCGATGGCAACAGCAGCAATCTTTGCTCCATTTTCAACACACAAATTCGCTTCTCCCTTGACGAGTCTTCTTCTATTCCTTAGCCCCTGTATGTCATTACATATATGTGAGCTACACCCAGTATCAAGTACCCTGGTGGTTGAGGAAATAGTGTGACATTCAATAACGAAGATACCTAAAGAGGATGGGGCATCGGATGCCTTCTTCTTCAAGGACTCAAGATAAACCTTGCAATTTCTTCGCCAGTGACCCTCCTTGCCACAGTGATGGCAAGTGCCTTTTGGGGTCTTTTCAGTCTTTTTGGCCTTTTTCTTCTTTCCCTTATTCTGTTCTTTGGCCTTCCTCTTAGAACTTTTCTTCGAGAAACCAACTAACAGTACCGGCTTCTGAACCTGCTTCACAGAAGGCTCTATAGTCTTCAGCAGGTTGAGCAACTCAGGAATGGTAGTCTCCAGCTTGTTCATCCGATAGTTCATCACAAATTGTGAATAACTTTTGGGCAAACAATGCAGAATTAAGTCAATACTTAGTTCATGATCCATTGCAAAACCGAGTGTGCCCAGTCGCTCAATGTACCCCAACATCTTCAACACAAACTGTGAGACAGAAGTGCCTTCCTGCATCTTAGAGGTGAAGAGGAGTCTGGAGTCCTCGAACCTTTCGGATCTCGCCTGCTCGTCAAATAACTCATGAAGATGGAAGATTATGGTATAAGCATCCATATGCTCATGCTGCTTTTGTTGGGACCGGGTGCATATTGACATGGATACGGGTTCGTAATTTTTAAAATAATTACATGCATCGGAAGAATTAGCATAAATAATTTCTCAAATTATTTTAACCACGTATCTAGCATGCAACCTTATGATGTGTGGACATGATCATAAATTAAAATTTTGCAGAAAAGTAAACTAATTTACTTAGTACCTCGCGTAACTCGAAGTAAGGGACGAGATCCAACCGTTGCATCCCTTGGAAGCTCCGCCTCTATTCGCGTCCACGCCGAGTTCTCTTCGGGATGACTTGGCAAAGTCACGAGTTTCGTGCCGACAAGAACTACTAGATTCTCCAAAGGCACGACAAGAATATCAAGAGAGAAAGTTGGAAACTAACCACCAAGTAATGGAATCAAGATTCCGGGGAGAGGAAGGAGATGCGACCCGCTTCTTCTTCTTCTTCGGCACCTTCTTGGTGGAGATGGCTCATGGCAACTTGAAGGGGTGGCCGGCCCTAAAGGGTGGTAGGGGCGCCGGCCCTAGAGGAGGTAGGGGCGCTGGCCCTAAAGGAAGTAGAGGGACAGATGGAGAGAGAGAGAGGGCTTGCTACTTGATCTCTTAATTGGAATTCAAGCCTTGCCTTGGTTCCTTTATATAGTAGCCTCTCCATTGCCAAGTCTCCCCTTTAACGGAATAAATTTTCATAAGAAATTTATCTTATAAATTTTCTTATGAATTATTCCGTTATGCCAAGTTTTATTATAAATAGCTTTATATTAAAACAAACACATCTCCCCTTTTATTATGGAATAAATTTTCACAAAAATTTATTATATAAATTTTTCTTATCATGGAAAAATCAATTCATAATTGATTTTATAAAATAAAATATACCAATCCATGGTTCATTTTAATTTCCATAAAAGAATAAATTTATTATATAAATTTTTCTCATCATGGATAAATCAATTCATAATTGATTTTATAAAATAAAATAAAACAATCCATGGTTCATTTTAATTTCCATAAAAAGAATAAATTTATTATATAAATTTTTATTATAATGGAAAAATCAATTCATAATTGATTTTATAAAATAAAATAAACCAATTCATGGTTCATTTTAATTTCCATAAAAGGAATAAATTTATTATGTAAATTTTTCTTATCATGGAAAAATCAATTCATAATTGATTTTATAAAATAAAATAAACCAATCCAAGGTTTATTTTAATTTCCATGAAAATAAATCTCTTTATATAAATTTCTTTATATAAATTTATTTATCCATAATTTTATAAAACAAATCGCGCTTGATTTATTTTATAATTTAAACCAAATAAATTGATTTCCCTCCTTTATTGTGGCCGGCCAAACCAAAGAGGGTGGGCACCCTCTTTGGCCGGCCACACCAAGCCAAACCCTTGCGAATTAAACTCATTTAATTTGTCCAATAAGCCTTCAGAAGTCTTAGCTATTTTAAGCTTCCGATGCGCCTCTGATAAATTCAGATTCGACTTATTTCTCTTGATTGGAAAATCTAATTTTCAACTCGTTTTAAATCCCTCGGATTACTCGTAGTGCGTGTGAGTAAATAGGCTTTCGATTTATGTTGGCCGTCTATAATTCATCAATTATAGAACGATCATGAGTGGCACCTAGTAGTACATCATGATCCCCAATTAATCAAAAGATCAACGGCTTACCTCAGAAATTATTCTGAAACCCTTCAGCAGCTATAATGAGTCGTGCCTCATTCCCTTCACCATCTTATACCCACTTGGTTCAGGACATGGTCTATATGTGTCAGTCCCCACTAGGCTGACTATGTCACACCTAGCCCAAGTACTGTCTTTCTCGTCCAATGGATTCTAATTACTCTCATGTATTTCAGAGACTCATACTCTGAACATGTCATGCTCTGGCCAGATGCTTCGAGTAACAATCCAACGATAGGACTTGGGTATACATCCCCTCGTAAGGAGTGGTGAATCCTTTGTAGGCTGTTCAAACATCTTCGGGCACTTCGACTTATACCCAACCATCCTGGGTCCACACCTCCGTGGAGATGCATGCTTAAGATGTTAAAGTATAAGTCTCCATGACCAAGATGACTTGAACACCGCAAGCCAAAGGAACATCGCACTTAAGCTGCATTAAGAACTTCACTGACATGTCTATATGTAGACTACCATGTGAAGTTTTACAGCCAATCACTCCAATGAACTAGTTCCCTTAACTAGCTTTCATGTTTATCTCCGGACATCCCAATGTCACCAGCCAGTGAGAATCAGCTGATTAGAGAATAACCCATGCTAGTCTCAACAGAATTGATAGTGTCCTTATTTATCAATTCATCGACTAGGGACAATTTCAATACTTCACAATTGCACATGTAGAGATAATCACTAGTTGTGAATTCATCACAAATTCTCTCATGCTGTGAATTGTATTGTGGACATTCAGTAAATGAGTTTAAGATCCCAATCAAATACACAGACATGTATACTCAAATAGTCAATATTCATTTATTAAAATAAATATTTACAATCATAAGGCGATTGCCTTAGGACACTTCTCTCATATTACTAACAAACTCCCACTTGGCCTAATGCCAATCGCTACGGTATCCAATACCACAGGCTCTAACATGACCCTCAAACTTACTTTGAGGCAAGGCCTTAGTTAAAGGATCCGCTAAATTCCTTTTAGTGAGAATTTTCTCAATTTGTATATCATTCCTACTTATAATCTCACTGATCAGATGATAGCGGCGAAGCACGTGTTTGGATCGCTGATGAGACCATGGTTCCTTTGCTTGTACAATAGCTCCATTGTTGTTGCAGTAAACCAGCACTGCTTCATCAATGGTTGGAACCACACCAAGTTCGGAGACAAACTTCTTGATCCAGACTACTTCCTTTGCAGCTTCCGAAGCTGCGATATATTCCGTTTCAGTGGTAGAATCTGCTACGGTGTCTTGTTTGGAACTCTTCCAACTTATTGCGCCTCCATTCAAAGTAAATACGTATCCAGACTGAGATTTGGAGTCATCCTTATCTGTTTGGAAACTGGCATCTGTATACCCACGTATTACCATATCTCCTTCTCCATATATTAGGAACACATCCTTAGTTCTTCTTAAGTACTTAAGGATTGTCTTGACAGCCGCCCAATGATCCATTCCTGGATCAGACTGGTATCTGCTAGTGACGCTCAGAGCATACGATACATCGGGCCTAGTACATAACATAGCATACATGATAGATCCTATCGCGGATGCATAAGGAATCTTATTCATGCAAATCCTCTCGTCTTCTGTGCGCGGACACATAGACTTTGAAAGGTTGATCCCATGCCTGATGGGAAGGTAACCTTTCTTAGATTCCGACATACTAAACCTTTTTAGCACTCGGTCTATATATGTAGACAGCGAAAGACCAAGCAACCATTTTGATCTATCTCTATAGATTCTAATCCCAAGGATATAGGTTGCTTCTCCCAGGTCTTTCGTGGAGAAAGTTTTGGACAACCAAATTTTAACCGACTGTATGACTGATATATCGTTTCGTATAAGTAATATGTCATCGACATATAATACTAGGAATACGATTGCACTCCCACTAACCTTCTTATACACACAAGGTTCGTCAGGATTTTGTGAGAAATCAAACTCTTTGATTGTCTCATCAAAACGGATGTTCCAGCTCCTGGATGCTTGCTTCAGTCCATATATGGATCGTCGAAGCTTGCATACTTTAGTTTTATCAACCGATGTGAAACCTTCAGGTTGTATCATGTATACATCCTCAAGTAGGTTTCCATTAAGGAAAGCCGTTTTCACATCCATATGCCATATCTCATAATCATAATGAGCTGCTATGGCAAGGAGCATCCGAATGGATTTAAGCATAGCTACTGGCGAATAGGTTTCGTCATAATCAATTCCTTGTTTCTGACGATATCCTTTTGCCACTAATCTAGCCTTAAAGGTAACAACATTACCTTCCATGTCGGTTTTCTTCTTGAAAACCCACTTGCACCCTATGGGCTTAATCCCTTCAGGTGGGTTAACCAAGTCCCATACTTGGTTTTTGTACATGGAATCCATTTCCGACTTCATGGCTTCAATCCATTTGTCCCTTTCTGAACATTTCACAACATCTTCATAACTGATAGGTTCGTCATCGTTAATGAGTAACACGTCGTTCGATTCACTTATGAGAAATCCGTATCTCTCTGGAATATTGCGTGTCCTATCAGACCTACGAAGAGGTGGTGTTGTTTTAGGTTCAACTGATAGCTCATCATTATGAGTTATTGGTTGTGGGTCTAGACTAGGTGTCTCTGTAATGTCTATTGGAGTTTCTTGAACTTCATCAAGTTCAATGCCACTCCCACTGTTTTCTTGTAAAAGAAATTCTTTTCCCAGAAATACAGCATGCCTTGAAACAAACACCTTTTGTTCCAAGGGATGATAGAATTGGTAACCCTTTGTTTCCATAGGTTATCCAATAAATAGACATTTATCAGACATAGCATCCAATTTGTCTGATACAGTCCGCTTCACAAAAGCAGGACAACCCCATATCTTAAGGTGAGTTAAGTGAGGTTTCTTACTATTGCATGTCTCATATGGAGTAGTAGAGACTACCTTGGTCGGGACTCTGTTTACCAAGTAAACAGCTGTCTTAAGTGCATAGCCCCAAAAGGATTTTAGAAGAGTTGCATGATTCATCATAGATCTATCCATGTCGATCAAGGTTTAATTGCGCCTCTCAGATACACCATTATGCTGTGGTGTATATGGCGGAGTCCATTGAGACAATATCCCATTGTCCCTAAGATAATCTTGAAACTCTTGACTTAAGTATTCACCACCCTGATCGGATCGAAGTATCTTAATACTTTTGCCAAGCTGTTTCTCTACTTCATTTCTGAACTCTTTGAATTTCTCAAAAGCTTCAGATTTGTGTTTCATCAAGAACACATACCCGAATCGTGAGTGATCATCGATAAAGGTAATGAAGTAGCTATAGCCTCCTTGTGCAAGAGTCGACATTGGTCCACATACATCAGTATGTATTAGACCAAGCAATTCTCCCACTGGATTACCTTTTCCGGAAAAGGGTAATTTGGTCATCTTGCCTTTTAAGCATGATTCACATGTATCAAATGACCCGGGTTCAAATGATTCCAGAATTCCACATCGGTGTAATTTGGTCATGCGTTTCTTACTTACATGGCCAAGACGACAATGCCACGTATAGGAGTATATTCGATTATCTATTCGAGCACGTTTGTTGCTTACTTCGATATTGAAAACGTCATCGGATAAATCTAACGTGTAGATACCATTGCATAAAGTTCCGGTCCCATAAAGAACACCATTTAAAGTTATGTAACAATACTTGTTACTAAAAGTTAAATGATAACCCTTTTCATTCAAGCATGAAATAGATACAATGTTCTTTATTAACGAAGGAACAAAATAATAATTATCCAATTCTAAGACAAGTCCAGTAGGGAGCTTTAGCAAATATGTTCCGATGGCAATAGCAGCAATCTTTGCTCCATTTCCAACTCGCAAATTTGCTTCTCCCTTGACGTGTCTTCTTCTATTCCTTAGCCTACATATATGTGAGCTACACCCAGTATCAAGTACCCAGGTGTACGAGGAAATAGAGTGACATTCAATAACGAAGATGCCTGAAGAGGATGGGGCATCGGATGGCTTCTTCTTCAAGGATTCAAGATAAACCTTGCAGTTTTTTCGCCAGTGGCCCTCCTTGCCACAGTGATCGCAAGTGCCTTTTGGTGCCTTTTCAATCCTTTTGTCCTTAGTTAACTTATTGGTGTCCAAGATGGAACGCAAATTCAGAGAAGACATGATCGAGTGATTATCCTAGAAATTCAAATTGAGCTTATGTGAGAAGAATGATAAAGAATGCATCAACATACCTTAATTAAATCCTATTTATTTATCGAATTGAATAACCCTTTTTATCAATTCGGGAGATCGTAGGAACATCTCCAAATAGGTTGATATCCAACCATAGATAAGAACAACCATGGCTGTGGCCATCAAGTTATTCTTAGCTATGAAGGTAGGTAATTATACCGATTACATATCACATATATGTAACTATCACTTTATGCTATTAACTAATTGAATATTTGCATAAATCATTGGGTTGTTAACTCATTAACAAGTATGCAACATTATACATAGCACCCAACTGCACCTCTCTTTACATCGACCTTGGCTGTGGCACAACAAATCGATGCTCCAAGCTTAAGGCTGATCCATTAATCAAGAAATAGTTTTAATATGGTTGGAGCTCATTCAACCGTTTAGTCAGGCTTGGATGTGTCCAACAACCAAAACTAAGGATTGACCTCTGACTCCAACTATATTAATCATAAACTAATTCCATGGTTTGAACATGTAGAGGTTCAAGCCGGGCATGGATGTGTCCATCAACCCAAATGAGAAATAAAACTCCGGTTCTAACCATATTAATGGAAGTTGTTGGCCTTAATATTTTGTAAGTGGTTTTGGGTCTCATCCTTTCTTTTCTAAGCACATTCATGACATATTATTATGTCATGTACTAACGATTTCCTTAATAAAGTATGTATGTGACTTAATTTATCAAGTCTCATTAATTGAATTAGGAATCGGATTTCCTAATTCTAATTTCATTCTTTATTTAAGAAATTGTTTTGGGAAATAATTTCCTAAATTGTCATAATCAATTTCGGAAATAATATGTTTAAGACTTTGATTTCTCTAAATCAAATCTTATTAAATTAAGAGACAGATTCTCTTAATTCAACCATATATTATTTTCATGAAAATCTCTTTTAAGAAAACTCTATAGGAAATAATTTTCCTAATTAATTTTGGAGACAACAATATGTAACAGCATCACCTCTTAAATCAAATAAGGAAATTATCGTTTGAGAATCACCTCAAAATTTTCAAGATTTGATTACATATTTTATTTATGGATTTATTAATTTCAACAAATTATTTTCTTTGGGTGGCTCCCCGAGGCTCAGATACCCAAAAAAACGAATTTATTGTAAATCTAATTTGGTACGCTCCCCGAGGCGTAACCAAATTAAACATGACAATTTTATTCAAAATAGGAAATTAAATTACAACAACTAACTTTAAATTGGATGGCTCCCCGAGGCTCAATCCAAAATCAAGAATTTTGTTAATAATTTAAAATCAATTCGAATTTAATTGTCAATTAATAATCCATAAATTTGTCTAGACTTTCTTGAATGAAAGTGTCCAAAATTGCGAGATTTCATAATAGGTTTTCAGAATAATTGTAAGTTTCTGGTACAAAGCAAACTTACATATTTCCAAAATTGAAAATTTTCCAAAATAGAAAATTTCCAAAATTAGAAAGTTTCCAAAAATGGGAAGTTTTCACAATTATCAAAAAATTTCAGAAACTAGGATATTTCAAAAGTTTGCGAAATTTCATGAGGATTTCCAAACTTTGAAATTCCTAAATCTAAAATTTATCATAATTGGAAAGTTTCCATAATTGGAAAATTTTCCAAAATTGAGATCATGACAAAGTTTTCCGCAAAACAATTATATGATTATGTCGAACACTAACCGGCTCTGATACCACTGTTAGGACCGGGTGCATGTTGACATGGATATGAGTTCGTAATTTTTAAAATAATTACGTGCAGCGTAAGAATTAGCATAAATAATTTCTCAAATTATTTTAACCACGTATCTAGCATGCAACCTTATGATGTGTGGACATGATCATAAATTAAAATTTTACAGAAAAGTAAACTAATTTACTTAGTACCTCGCGTAACTCGAAGTAAGGGACGAGATCCAAGAGCGTCCCTTGAAAGCTCCGCCTCTATTCGCGTCCACGCCAAGTTCTCTTCGGGATGACTTCGCAAAGTTACGAGTTTCGTGCCGACAAGAACTACTAGATTCTCCAAAGGCACGACAAGAATATCAAGAGAGAAAGTTGGAAACTAACCACCAAGTAACGGAATCAAGATTCCGGTGAGAGGAAGGAGATGCGACCCGCTTCTTCTTCTTCTTCGGCACTTTCTTGGTGGAGATGGCTCACGGCAACTTGAAGGGGTGGCCGGCCCTAAAGGGTGGTAGGGGCGCCGGCCCTAGAGGAGGTAGGGGCGCCGGCCCTAAAGGAAGTAGAGGGAGAGAAGGAGAGAGAGAGAGGGCTTGCTACTTGATCTCTTAATTGGAATTCAAGCCTTGCCTTGGTTCATTTATATAGTAGCCTCTCCATTGCCAAGTCTCCCCTTTAAAGGAATAAATTTTCATAAGAAATTTTTCTTATAAATTTTCTTATGAATTATTCCGTTATGCCAAGTTTTATTATAACTAACTTTATAATAAAACAAACACATCTCCCCTTTTATTATGGAATAAATTTTCACAAAAATTTATTATATAAATTTTTCTTATCATGGAAAAATCAATTCATAATTGATTTTATAAAATAAAATAAACCAATCCATGGTTCATTTTAATTTCCATAAAAGAATAAATTTATTATATAAATTTTTCTCATCATGGAAAAATCAATTCATAATTGATTTTATAAAATAAAATAAACCAATCCATGGTTCATTTTAATTTCCATAAAAAGAATAAATGTATTATATAAATTTTTCTTATCATGGAAAAATCAATTCATAATTGATTTTATAAAATAAAATAAACCAATTCATGGTTCATTTTAATTTCCATAAAAAGAATAAATTTATTATATAAATTTTTCTTATCATGGAAAAATCAATTCATAATTGATTTTATAAAATAAAATAAACCAATCCAAGGTTTATTTTAATGTCCATGAAAATAAATCTCTTTATATAAATTTCTTTATATATATTTATTTATCCATAATTTTATAAAACAAATCGCGCTTGATTTATTTTATAATTTAAACCAAATAAATTGGTTTCCCTCCTTTATTATGGCCGGCCAAACCAAAGAGGGTGGGCACCCTCTTTAGCCGGCCACACCAAGCTAAACCCTTGCGAATTATACTCATTTAATTCGTCCAATAAGCTTTCAAAAGACTTAGCCATTTTAAGCTTTCGATGCGCCTCTGATAAATTCAGATTCCACTTATTTCTCTTGATTGGAAAATCCAATTTTCAACTCGTTTTAAATCCCTCGGATTACTCATAGTGCGTGTGACTAAATAGGCTTTCGATTTATGTTGGCCATCTATAATTCATCAATTATAGAATGATCATGAGTGGCACCTAGTAGTACATCATGATCCCCAATTAATCGAAAGATCAACGGTTGACCTCAGAAATTATTCTGAAACCCTTCAGCAGCTATAATGAGTCGTGCCTCATTCCCTTCACCATCTTATACCCACTTAGTTCAGGACATGGTCTATATGTATCAATCCCCACTAGGCTGACTACGTCGCACCTAGCCCAAGTAGTATCTTTCTCGTCCAATGGATTCTAATTACTCTCATGTATTTCAGAGACTCATACTCTGAACAGGTCATGCTCTGGCCAGAGGCTTTGAGTAACAATCCAATGATAGGCCTTGGGTATACATCCCCTCGCAAGGAGTGGTGAATCCTTTGTAGGCTGTTCAAACATCTTCGGGCACTTCGGCTTATACCCAACCATCCTGGGTCCACACCTCCTTGGAGATGCTTGCTTAAGATGTTAAAGTATAAGTCTCCATGACCAAGATGACTTGAACACCGCAAGTCAAAGGACCATCGCACTTAAGCTACAGTAAGAACTTCACTGACATGTCTATATGTAGACTACCATGTGAAGTTTTACAGCCAGTCACTCCAATGAACTAGTTCCCTTAACTAACATTCATGTTTATCTCCGGACATCCTAATGTCACCAGCCAGTGAGAATCAGCTGATTAGAGAATAAGTCATGCTAGTCTCAACAGAATTGATAGTGTCCTTATTTGTCAAGTCATCGACTAGGGACAATTTCAATACTTCACAATTGCACATGTAGAGATAATCACTAGTCGTGAATTCATCACAAATTCTCTCATGCTGTGAATTGTATTGTGGGCATTCAGTAAATGAGTTTAAGATCCCAATCAAATACACAGACATGTATACTCTAATAGTGAATATTCATTTATTAAAATAAATGTTTACAATCATAAGGCGATTGCCTTAGGACACTTCTCTTATATTACTAACAGCTTTTGCAGCTCTGGTACCATAGCGGCTAGCATGATGCAACTCGCATGTTCAGAATCGGTCACATTTTTTTATAGGCAACTAACTGGTCTGGAGTTGCATCTTCTGGAGGACGGTTGGGAAGTTAATCTTCAAGGACATAAGCAAGATTTTCTGCCTTGAGGACTATCCTCAGGTTTAGAAGCCACTCCATGAAGTTTGGCCCAGTCAGCTTATTGGTGTCTAAAATGGAACACAAATTCAAAGAAAACATGATCAAGTGATTATCCTAGAAATACAAATTGAGCTTATGTGAGAAGAATGATAAAGAATGCATCAATATACATTACTTAAATCCTATTTATTTTTCGAATTGAATAACTCTTTTTATCAATTCGGGAGATCGTAGGAACATCTCCAAATAGGTTGATATCCATCCATAGTTAAGAACAACCATGGCTGTGGCCATCATGTTATTCTTAGCTATGAAGGTAGGTAATTATACCGATTACATATCACATATATGTAACTATCACTTTATGCTATCAACTAATTGAATCATTGCATAAATCATTGGGTTGTTAACTCATTAACAAGTATGCAACAATATACATAGCACCCAACTGCACCTCTCTTTACATCGACTTTGGCTGTGACACAACAAATTGATGCTCCAAGCTTATGACTGACCCATTAATCAAGAAATAATTTTAATATGGTTGGAGCTCATTCAACCTTTTAGTCAGGCTTGGATGTGTACAACAACCAAAACTCAGGATTGACCTCTGACTCTAACTATATTAATCATAAACTAATTCCATGGTTTGAACATGTTGAGGTTCAAGCCGGGCATGGATGTGTCCATCAACCCAAACGAGAAACAAAACTCCGGTTCTAACCATATTAATGGAAGGTGTTGGCCTTAATATTTTGTAAGGGGTTTTGGGTCTCATCCTTTTCTTTTTAAGCACATTCATGACATATAATTATGTCATGTACTAACGATTTCCATAATAAAGTATGTATGTGACTTAATTTATCAAGTCTCATTAATTGAATTAGGAACCGGATTTCCTAATTCTAATTTCATACTTTATTCAAGGAATTGTTTTGGGAAACAATTTCCTAAATTGTCATAATCAATTTCGGAAATAATATGTTTAAGACTTTGATTTCTCTAAATCAAATCTTATTAAATTAAGAGACAGATTCCCTTAATTCAACCACATATTAATTTCATGAAAATCTTATTTAAGAAAACTCTATAGGAAACAATTTTCCTAATTAATTTTGGGGACAACAATATGTAAGAGCATCACCTCTTAAATCAAATAAGGAAATTATCGTTTGAGAATCACCTCAAAATTTTCAAGATTTGATTACATATTTTATTTATGGACTAATTAATTACAACAAATTATTTTCTTTGGGTGGCTCCCCGAGGCTCAGATACCCAAAGAAAAGAAATTTGTTGTAAATCTAATTTGGCCCGCTCCCCGAGGCGTAGCCAAATTAAACATGACAATTTTATTCAAAATGGGAAATTAAATTACAAAAACTAACTTTTATTTGGGTGGCTCCCCGAGGCACTCCCCAAAGTAAAGAATTTTGATAATAATTTAAAACCAATTCGAATTTAATTACCAATTAATGATTCATAAATTTGTCTAGACTTTCTTGAAAGAAAGTGCCCAAAATTGCGAGATTTCCATAATAGGTTTTCAGAATAATTGTAAGTTTCTGGTACAAAGAAAACTTACATATTTCCAAAATTAGAAAATTTCGAAAATAGAAAATTTCCAAAATTGGAAAGTTTCCAAAAATGGGAAGTTTTCACAATTATCATAAAATTTCAGAAACTAGGATATTTCAAAAGTTTGCAAAATTTCATGAGGATTTCCAAACTTTGAAATTCCTAAATCTAAAATTTATCATAATTGGAAAGTTTCCATAATTGGAAAATTTTCCAAAATTGAGATCATGACAAAGTATTCCGCAAAAAAATTATATGATTATGTCGAACACTATCCGGCTCTAATACCACTGTTGGGACCGGGTGCATGTTGACATGGATGCGGGTTCGTAATTTTAAAATTTATTACGTGCAGCGGAAGATTTAGCATAAATAATTTCCCAAATTATTTAACTGTACATCTAAGCATGCAACCTTATATTGTGTAGACATGATCATATATTAAAATTTTGCAGAAAGTAAACTAATTTACTTAATACCTCGCGTAACTCGAAGGAAGGGACGAGATCCAACCGTAAGCATCCCTTGGAAGCTCCGCCTCTATTCGCATCCACGTCGAGTTTTCTTCGGGATAACTTCGCAAAGCCATGAGTTTCGTGCCGACAAGAACTACTAGATTCTCCAAAGGCACGACAAGAATACCAAGAGAGAGATGGAAAGACTAACCACCAAACGAAGAACGGAATCAAGATTTCGGGAGGAAGGAAGAAGTTGCGCCCGCTTCTTCTTCTTCTTCGGCAGCTGCTTGGTGGATGAAGCTCACGGCAACAAAGGGGTCCTCCTTTTAGAGCCGGCGGCACTAGAGGAGGGAGCGGGAGAGAAGGAGAGAGTGAGAGGGCTTATTTCTAGATCTCTTAGATTAATCTCCAAGCCTTGCCTTGGTTCCTTTATAAAGTAGCCTCTCAATCGCCAAGTCTCCTTTTTATGGAATAAATTTTCATAAAAAATTTATCATATAAATTTTTCTATGAATTATTCCATCATGACAAGTTTTTATCATAATTTAATTTATGATAAAAACAACCATGTCTCCCTTTTCTTATGGAAAGAAATTTCATTATATATATTTCTTTATATAAATTACTTTATATAAATTTCTTTATCATGGTAAATCAATCTATTATTGATTTTATAAAATAAAATAAACCAATCCATGGTTCATTTTAATTTCCATGAAAAATAAATGTCTTTATATAAATTTCTTTATACAAATTTCTTTATCCATAATTTTATAAAACAAACCACGCTCGGTTTATTTTATAATTTGAACCAAAAATTTGGTTTTCCCCTTTTGATGTGGCTGGCCAAACAAAGAGGGTGGGGACCCTCTTTGGCAGGCCAAATCCAAGCTAAAACTATACGAATTAAATTCATTTAATTCGTCAAAAAAGTCTTCAAAAGACTTATCCATTTTATGCTTCCGATGCGTCTCTGAAAAATTCAGATTCGACTTATCTCTCTTGATCAGAAAATCCAATTTACAACTTGTTTGAAATCCCTCGGATTACTCGTAGTGTGTGTGACTAAATAGTCATTCGATTTATGTTGGCCGTCTATAATTAAACAATTATAGAACGATCATGAGTGGCACCTAGTAGTACATCATGATCCCCAATTAATCGAAAGATCAACGGTTGACCTCAGAAATTATTCTGAAACCCTTAAGTAGCTCTAATGAATCGTGCCTCATTCCCTTCACCATCTTATACCCACTTGGTTCAGGACATGGTCTATGTGTGTCAGTCCCCACTAGGCTGACTACGTCACACCTAGCCCAAACAATGTCTTTCTCGTCCAACAGATTCTAATTACTCTCATGTATCTGAGATATTCATACTCTGATCATGTGATACTCTGGCCAGAGGATTCGAGTAATAATCTGACGATAGGCCTTGGGTATACATCTCCTCGCAAGGAGTGGTGAATCCTTTGTAGGTTGTTCAAACATCTTCGGGCCCATCGGCTTATACCCAATCATCCTGGGTCCACACCTCCTTGGAGATGCTTGCTTAAGATGTCAAAGTATAAGTCTTCATGACCAAGATGACTTGAACACCGTAAATCAAAGGAACATCGCACTTAAGCTGCAGTAAAAACTTCATTGACATATCTATATGTAGATTACCATATGAAGTTTTACAGCCAGTCACTCCAATGAACTAGTTCCCTTAACTAGCATTCATGTTTATCTCCGGACATCCCAATGTCACCAGCCAGTGAGAATCAGCTGATTAGAGAATAACCCATGCTAGTCTCAACAGAATTGATAGTGTCCGTATTTATCAATTCATCGACTAGGGACAATTTCAATACTTCACAATTGCACATGTAGAGATAATCACTAGTTGTGAATTCATCACAAATTCTCTTATGCTGTGAATTGTATTGCGGACATTCAGTGAATGAGTTTAAGATCTCAATCAAATACACAAACATGTACACTCAAATAGTGAATATTCATTTATTAAAGTAAATGATTACAATCATAAGGCGATTGCCTTAGGATACTTCTCTCATATTACTAACAATATCAACATATAAGCAGTAAAATGTGACATGGTTATGACCCGTATACTATGATGTTCTCAAGCCAATGAGAAGATCGATGGTTAACCTAGGAATAATTGTAGGTGTAGGCAACACCTAAGTCAAACCTGGGTTTTGATAATGACAAAGGGTTCAGAAGTTAAGATATTATTCTTGTCTAACTTGTTCACTGAGTGTGCAGGAAGAAGTCCTAGGTGCACTAGGCAAGAAG
Source organism: Boesenbergia rotunda (assembly GCA_024364735.1). Classification (NCBI taxonomy): domain Eukaryota; kingdom Viridiplantae; phylum Streptophyta; class Magnoliopsida; order Zingiberales; family Zingiberaceae; genus Boesenbergia; species Boesenbergia rotunda. The sequence goes on from JAGFNQ010001118.1 coordinate 125,629, forward strand.
TCTTGGCAAAGGGCTGGGCAAAGAAGTCATGGTCAATGACTGGGCAAGAAGACCTGACCGGAAGTCGAGCAAAGATGTCCTGGTCGAGGACTGGGCAAGAAGTCCTAGCAAGGGGCTGGGCACCGAAGTCCTGACCAGAAGATAGGCACGAAGACCTGGTTAGGTGGATTGGGCAAAAGTCTAACCGCAGGAGCTGGTTGGCAAAAGGTAAACTCTCCTGAGAGGAGTAGGTGAGGACGCGTTCCCCGTCGAGGGAACAGTAGACGTCGGTTCGACCTAGGGTACTATTTGGGAGACCCGAAGTCAGAACCAAGACAGCTACGACTGTAAATATTGACTAATACTCTTGCTTTGTTTGTTTTGGAACTAACCTTGGTTGTAGGGATCGAAGGAGTGTGTTTCTGTAGCTCAGAACGCCCCAAAGGAAAGGGGTAGGCAACTGGGCTAGGCACCCGAGAGGTCCCAAGCACCCAAGGTCAAGGCCAAAACAGCAATGAAGCAAGACTGCTTCGAAACCACAGTATGCTAGGCGCCCAGGATGTCCCGGGCGCCCAATGTCAAAGCCAAACTAACCATCGAAGCAAATCAGCTACGAAGCCACTGGACCAGGTCAACCTAGGCGCCCAAGTGGTCCCGAGGTGCCCCAGTCAGACCAGGGGTCGAATCAAAGGGGATAAGCGTTGACCGAGCTGTGGATAGAGGTTCTCGCAGCTGAAGGCACGTGTCAGGCGCCCCCAGAGAATCAGGCTCCCCCAGGAGCACTATAAATGGGTACTCGACCCCAAGGCTTCAAGATCACTACTTTCTAACACTCCAAAGCTTTTCGTTCAAGCGTTACGCCCCTGCAAACTCCGACTTCGAGATCCCAGCGCCGACGACGACCCTCTGCTCCGAAATACGATCCATATCGAGCGTCGGTAACGGAAAGTGTAGTAATTTTAGTTTCCTGATATAATATTGTACTTATCTTGGAAATCTCTTTGCGCGATTATAGTATTGCCCAAAGTAAACGGTCATGGACCGTGGGCCTTGGAGTAGGAGTCGACCGCGACTCCGAACCAAGTAAAAATCTACTTGTGTTCCTGTGTGATTGCTTTATTTCCGCTGCATATTTACTCTTTCCTTAATCCGCAAAGTTTTAACGATATTCACCCCCCTCTATCGTTTATCTCGATCCAACAAGTGGTATAAGAGCTGGTGGCTCAAATTTGGTGCATCCACCAATTTGAGAGGTTTTTGGATTTTACGAAATTTTTAATTTCTTTTTCATTCGAATTTTTCTCGTTAATCGAGGTTAGTGCAACACCACTCGATCATTTTTTTCAATTATTTTATTCCTGCACTACTAATCCAAGGCCAAGTCTTGGGACAAGATTTTCTTTGTTTTTTTTCCAAAAATCTCAATGGCCATGCAAGAGGGTTTCAGCACAGCCAGACCACCACTCTTCAGTAGAGAAGACTTCTCCTACTGGAAGAGTCGGATGGAAGTCCACCTGAAAACTCAAGTGGATATGTGGATCATAATCCAATCTGGTCTAGATATCCCCAAGAATGCTGATGGAGTGGCACAGCATTACTCAGAATGGGACGCCTCGCTGAAGAAAAAGATTGAGGCTGATGCGAAGTCAACCCAGACACTTCAATGCGATTTAACCAAAGAAGAACTAAACCGGGTGGACCCTTCAACAGTGCGAAAGAACTCTGGAGTAAGCTGATTGAATTGCACGAAGGTACCTCCGACACCAGAATCAACAAAAGGGACATACTGCTGAACAAATTGTGCACAATCAAAATGAACGAAGGTGAGTCGGTAGTAGAACTCCATGCCAGGATCCAGGAGCTGATGAACGACTTGCACACAATTGGTCACAAGGTAGAAAACCGTGACCTTATCAGGTACACCCTAAACGCCTTCCCAAGAAATACCTTATGGGCATCTATGGTAGATGCTTACAAAATTTCTAGGGACCTTTCTAAAATTAAATTAAACGAATTATTTTCAGAATTAGAACTACATGAGCAGACTAACTGCACTTTAGCCGAGAAAGGTATTGCTTTTCTTGAAGGAAACCCCAAGGAAAGGTGGCCAAGAAATGCTTCAACCTGCACCCGAGTCTGACTCAGACTCAGACTCAGAAGACAGCGAAGGGGATCGACCCAAGCTGGTTCGGCTAGCCTGGGACTACTACAAGGAGCTGAAGAATCAGACCAATAGAAGAAAAGCCAACCGAAAGAAGGAAGATCCAGCTGAACCCTCAACGTCTAAGACCAAATCAAACGTGACTTGCTACGAATGCAACAAGAAGGGACACTACAAATTGGAGTGTCCTAATCTGAAAGAAGCTAAGAAGACTCGAAGGAAGAAGGCCCTTCATGCCATGTGGGACGAGTCTTCCTCCGAAGAAGAAGAAGAGGCCCCACAATCAAACCTGCTTGCCTTGATTGCTTCGAAAGACATCGACACTAGATCAGAATCAGAGCCGGACGACGGAAGGCTCACAATTTCGGAGGATGGCAAAATAACTGTAAGTGGTTATTCTAAAGTCGAATTAGCAGAGTTAATTGCTTACCTATCTAGTAACTTGGCGAAAGCCAAAATCCGAGTCGAGTCCCTCTGACAAGAAGTAAAACTCCAAAAAGAGGGAGCTGACTCTAGATCTTTGACCGAGAAGGTTCATGAAGGAACCTCCACTCAAGTTAAAAAGCTTGAGAAAGAGAACTCCTCCTTGAAAACTCAAGTCAAGGACCTTAGAGCGGCTTTAGAACGATTCACTTCGTGTTCCAAGGGTCTTGACATGATCCTTGGAAAACAGAAGTATGTTCTAAATCGATCCGGGTTAGGGTATCGAACCAAGTCTAGACAAAGGTCATACTATGCTGTATTGAACTAATCTAGGCCCAAAGTTCAAGTATGGGTACCCAAACTTTACTTGAACAACCAAGCTGGACCAAACCATTATTGGATCCCTAAGGACAAGATTCATATCTTGCCTAATCATTACCATGGCTTTAGTCCAGGGGGAGCCAACTCAAAAATAATTTTTATAGTAAGATAAATTTTTTTCTTATTTTAAAAATTGCATGCTTGCCTGGTTATTTATTTTCTACAAATTATCATGCTTAGACCTAGGACTGGTTAGATTAAGGACTAAAATGATTAACTGAAATTTGAATAACATAGTATTGGGTGGAGGTGAGATGATAGTACGTTAGGGAAGCCATTTTGGCGCAACTAGCTGAACCTACCGATCCAAGACCCAAACTAGTTAGACCAAAATCTTTCAAGGAGTAATTTGAAGATGAATTTTCAATAAAAGGCTTTGTCAAGGAAAGGGTTGATGGTCCAATAAGGCTACGACCAAAAAAAGTCTACTGTCTCGCCAAGACCTGGAAGCCGATTATTGAAAACCAAATTCATTTTACTATTGTCAGATTTGAATCAAACACAGATTTCAATTAATCTTAGATTCAACCATTTTTTAAAAAATAATTAAAGCATAATTAATTGGTTTTTTAAAATTAATTTAACTTTTCAAAATTAATCATGGTTTTTCAAAATAAGATCTTTACTTCTTTTAAAACCTATCTCACAAAACCCATAAGGTTAACGTGATTGATAACTATAGACTGGGTGAAACAGTCTAGGGTGTGAAAATAAATTTAAGCTATCCTTAATTCTAATTGGATCCAAATCAACAAATTCTTTATGTGTAGGAACATAAAGATTTGGACCAATGGATATTGGATAGCGGATGGTCCAGACACATGACTGGAGACAAATTGAAATTCACCAAACTCAAGTTCAAGAACCTAGGCTTAGTAGCATTTGGCAACAATGCTACACTCAAAGTTATTGGGTCAGGTAACATTGAACTCAAATCTGATTTTGTGATTAAAAAGGTACTCTTGGTTGAGAACTTTAAATTTAATTTGCTTAGTATAAGTCAATTATGTGATGCTGGTAATGTAGTTACCTTTACCAACTCTGACTGCCTGATTAGAAATTTGCAAGACTCAGAAGTCATGCTTATGGGCACTAGGAAAAATAACGTTTACACTATAAACCTATCCTTAGTACATAAATGCTTCTTAACTCAGTTAGAAGAATCAAACCTCTGGCATAGGAGATTAGGTCACACTAATCTAAGATTAATTTCAAAAATCACCCAACTTGGTCTAATTAAAGGAATACCAAAAATTAAGAACCATGAAAACATGATATGTGAATCATGCAACCAAGGTAAACAAACCAGGTCTAATCACAAACAAATTCAATCAGACCTAACTCAAACCACACATGAGCTCCTGCACCTTGACCTATTTGATTCTCATGGAGCCAAGTCACTAAGCGGAAACCGGTACTACTTAGTAATTATCGATGATTACTCTAGGTTTACTTGGGATAGGTTCCTGAAGACTAAGGATGAAACCCTAAACCTGTTTATTGATTTTTGTAAGATAATTGAAAATCAAAATGATACCAAAATCAAAAGACTAAGGAGTGATCACGGGGGAGAGTCTGAGAATCAAAGGTTCGAGGAATTTTGTAGAATAAACGGATATATTCACGAATTCTCATGTCCTAGAACTCCCCAGTAAAATGGGATAGTAGAACGAAAAAATAAAACCCTACAGGAAGCCGCTAAGACTATGCTCAATGAATTCAACCTAGCTAACTAATTTTGGGCAGAAGCAATTAGTACGGCTTGCTATATCTAAAATAGGGTCCTAATTAACAAACGACACAATAAAACTCCCTATGAATTATATTATCATAGACTTCCAAACCTACACTACCTAAGGGTCTTTGGGTGTATAATCCATATCCTAAACACCAAGGACTACCTAGGGAAATTCCAGTCTAAGTCAACCCCTGGAATATTTTTAGGATATTCAACAACAAGTAGAGCCTACAGGGTCAACAATAAACAAACTAACAAAATTGAAGAAACAACAAATCTAATATTTGATGAGGAAACTAATTCAAAATCTGATAATCCAGATCTAAATCCATCAAATATTGATCATGAAGATAATGAACAAATTATTGAACCATCAATTGAACCACTACTTGAACCTCTAAATAAACTGACTATTGAACCAACTACAGAGTCAATTGAACCAATAATTGAACCAACCCAATCAAATACTGAACTGAATCATCCAGCCGGACCTGAGGCTAAACCAACTAATAGAAGAACTAAGAAACCTAGATTCAGTCACCCAACTGATCAAATTGTGGGTGATCCAACCTTAGGAGTCAGAACTAGGTCTTCCTATAGAAATCTTAGTCAGATCGCACTGATTTCAAAAATTGAACCTAAGACTATAGAGGAAGCCTTACCTGATCCTGATTGGATCATAGCAATGCAAGCGGAGTTAGCCCAATTTGAAAGGAACCAAGTCAGGGAACTAGTACCTAAACCTAAGGGCAAATCCATTATTGACACTAAGTGGGTGTTTAGGAATAAGCTAAATGACCAAGGGGAAATAGTTAGAAATAAAGTCTGCTTAGTAGCTAAAGGATTCAATTAAGTCGAAGGGTTAGACTATGATGAAACCTATGCCCCAGTAGCCAAACTTGAGTCTATTAGAATGTTGCTAGCCTTTGCAGCCCATAAAGGATTTAAACTTTACCAAATGGATGTAAAGTCAGCCTTTCTAAATGGGGTTATTAGAGAAGAAGTCTATGTAGGACAACCCCCCGGTTTTGAGGACTTAGAAAAACTTGACCATGTTTACCCACTCAATAAGACACTGTATGGACTAAAATAATCACCTAGGGCATGGTATGAACACCTATCAACCTACCTTATTTCTAAGGAATTTAACCAAGGACAAATTGACTCAACTCTTTTTGTTAAGACCTTAGAAAAAGACATTTTTATTGCCCAAATCTATGTTGACGATATAATTTTTAGATCCACCAATTCAAATTTCTTAAAAGAATTTGTAAAAATAATGGGAAACGAATTCGAAATGAGCTTAGTTTGTGAGCTCAACTTCTTTTTAGGATTACAAATTAAACAAACTAGGGATGGAAATTATGTCCATCAATCTAAATATGCTAAGGAGTTAATAAAGAAATTTAAAATGGATAACTCCAAAAGCATAAGTACTCCTATGACCACAAATGTAAAAATAGATAGTGACCCTGAAGAAACCTGTAGACCTTAAACTATATCGAAGTATGATTGGTAGTCTACTCTATCTTACAGCCAGCAGACCTGATATCCTTTTTGCTGTAGGAATGTGTGCTAGATACCAAACCTGTGCTAAGGAAACACACATAGCAGCCCTAAAAAGAATACTTAGATACATAAAGGGCACCCTCAATGTAGGGATTTAGTATCCTAGGATCTCAACTTTTGACCTGTCAGGATACTCTGATTCTGACTATGCTGGATGCAAACTATATAGAAAGAGTACAAGTGGAAGCTGCCAACATTTAGGAAATAGTCTAGTCAGTTGGTGCAGCAGAAAGCAACACTGCGTAGCTCTATCCACAACCGAAGCTGAGTATGTTGCTTTAGGAGAATGTGTAGCACAACTCTTATGGATGATGCACACTCTTAAGGACTTTCAACTTGATTACACCTAAACCCAAGTCTACATTAATAATATAAGCTCAATTAATCTAACTAAGAACCTAATCCAACACTCTAGAACTAAACACATAGAAGTTAAACACCACTTCGTAAGAGATTATGTAGCCAGGGGTGAGATAGTCCTTAAGCATGTAGACTCAAAATCTAATTTAGTTGATATCTTCACCAAACCCTTACCTGAGTCTGAGTTCAGCTCACTAAGAAGGAAGTTAGGGTTATGCTTGGTAGAATAGGACTGCTCTATTTATGTTTTTCAAAAACTGTTTTATTTCTTATCTTATGTGAAAAATCATTTTTAGCTTGAAATTTAAAATGATTTTCGACTTAGGTTTTTATTAAAACCTACCCCCTTCAAAACTAGGGTTTTATTTGCAAATTGACTTAGCTTAGGCCCTAACCCTAGATCTACATGCACCTATAGATCTAGAAGCCAGCATCTCACAAGCACCTTAGAGTACTTTTGATTGATAACCTAGACTGGGTTGAGATGCTTAGGTCTATGCCTTGATTCAAGACGCTTTAAGTCAGTGCATCTGCAGTAATTGGGCACTAAACACCAATTAAACAGTAATCAGGTTAAGTGTCAAGCTTAGAAAATCTAACTTGATCAGAACACTTAACTTGACTAACCCTAGCGAAAGCTACTGTTTATAGTAGTTAGTAAGTAGCTAACTGGGTTAGACAGGACCCGAAAGAGAAAATTTAAGTTGATTTGATCTAGTTTATACTTAGAATTGGTTCAGTACAACACTTTACTTTTATTACTCATATTTTGTTATATTTTTTTTGATATATGGCAAAGGAGGAGAGATTAAAAAGGAGAGGAAAGAATGTCTTTTTCAAATTAAATTTCTTTTCAGATTGGAAAGGAGAGAAAAGAATGTTTTTTTCAAATTAAATTTCTTTTCAAAACTTTTATTTTTTTCAAATTAAATTTCATTTCAAAACTTATATCTCCTTTTTCAAAAAGTAAAGTTCTCTAAGTACTTAAGTTCTTTTCTGGTTGAAAATTCTTCTAAGTACATAAATTCTGGTTAACCCAAAATTATTTTTGTAATTATTTTAAGTACTTAACTCAAAATTGTACTTAAGTTCTTTTCTGGTTGAAAATTCTTCTAAGTACTTAAATTCTGGTTAACCCAAAATTGTTTTTGAAATTATTTTAAGTACTTAACTCAAAATTATTTTCGAAATTATTTTAAGTACTTAACTCAAAATTGTTTTTGAAATTATTCTAAGTGCTTAACTTAAAATTGTTTTCAAAAATTTTAAAGTACTTACTGTAAAATCTTCTGGTAAAAAATTTTTTAAGTGTTAACCTCAAAATCCCTTCTTGAAAATTTTCTAAGTATTGAAAACCTGAAAAACTTTTTCAATTTTAGAAACAAAGACTTAGAAACTTTTTCAAAAACCCCACAAATTTTAGAAAAACTCATGGGGAGATTTCTTCCAGGGGGAGGAAATTAAAACTGGTACTTTACCTATTTTTGTTTAACTTAACTTTTTGAACCGGATTGTCATATATCAAAAAGGGGGAGATTGTTGGTGCAGGTAGCACCTAAGTCAAACCTGGGTTTTGATAATGGCAAAGGGTTCAGAAGTTAAGATATTATTCTTATCTAACTTGTTCACTGAGTGTGCAAGAAGAAGTCCTAGGTGCACTAGGCAAGAAGTCCTGGCAAAGGGCTGGGCAAAGAAGTCCTGGTCAATGACTGGGCAAGAAGACCTGACCGGAAGTCGGGCAAAGAAGTCCTAGTTGAGGACTGGGCAAGAAGTCCTGGCAAGGGGCTGGGCACCGAAGACCTGACCGGAAGTTGGGCACGAATACCTGGTCTGGTGGATTGGGCAAAAGTCCAACCGAAGGAGCCGATTGGCAAAAGGTAAACTCTCCTAAGAGGAGTAGGTGAGGACGCGTTCCCCGTCGAGGGAATAGATGGCGTCGATTCGACCTAGGGTTCCATTTGGGAGACCTGAAGTCAGAACCAAGACAGCTACGACTGTAAATATTGACTAATACTCTTGCTTTGTTTGTTTTGGAACTAACCTTGGTTGCAGGGACAGAAGGAGTGTGTTTCTGCAGCTCAGAACGCCCAAAAGGAAAGGGGTAGGTAACTGGGCTAGGCGCCCGAGAGGTCCCGGGCGCCCAAGGTCAAGGCCAAAACAGCAATGAAGAAAGACTGTTTCGAAACCACAGTAAGCTAGGCGCCCAGGAGGTCCTGGGCGCCCAATGTCAAAGCTAAACAAACCATCGAAGCAAATCTCCCACGAAGCCACTAGACAAGGTCAACCTAGGCGCCCGAGAGGTCCCGGGCGCCCCAGTCAGACCAGGGGCCGAATCAAAGGGGATAAGTGCTGACCGAGCTGCGGATGGAGGTTCTCGCAGCTGAAGGCACGTGTTAGGCGCCCCTAGCGAATCAGGCGCCCCCAAGTGCACTATAAAAGGGTGCTCGACCCCAAGGCTTCAAGATCACTGCTTTCTAATGCTCCAAAGCTTTTCGTTCAAGTGATACGCCCTGGCAAAGTCCGACTTCGAGATCCCAGCGCCGATGACGACCCTCTGCTCCGAAATATGATCCACATCAGGCGTCGATAATGAACATTGTAGTAATTTTAGTTTCCTGATATAATATTGTATTTATCTTGTAAATCTCTTTCCGCGATTATAGTATTGTCCAAAGTAAACGGTCAAGGTACGTGGGCCTTGGAGTAGGAGCCGACCGCGACTCCGAACCAAGTAAAAATCTTCTTGTGTTCCTGTGTGATTGATTTATTTCCGCTGCGTATTTACTCTTTCCTTAATCTGAAATGTTTTAACGATATTCAACCCCCCCCACTATCGTTTATCTCGATCCAACAATAATATCTTCTCCAAGAGCATCCTCCGATCATCATGCGGGGTTGGCATCCTTCTTTTATCTTCATCCTTCAATGGACACTCTATTGGATCGAGAGAACCGATAGAGGGGGGGTGAATATCGAAAATCGTTTTTCGAAAAATTTAGAGCAAGTACGCAGCGGAAATTAAGAAAACACACAGACACAGTTAGTTTTACTTGGTTCGGAGCCTAGGGCGACTCCTACTCCAAGGCCCACGGTCGTTGACCGTTTTTTGCGGGCAGTTTTATATGTCGCAAAAATGGTTTACAAAAGATTTTACTGAATTTAGTACAGTAAACTAAAATAGCTCTTCGTTACCGACGTCCAGAGTAGATGGTATTTTCGGAGCGGGAGGACGTCGTCGGTGTTTGAATCTCCTGTCGGGAGGTTTCCGGAGCAGAGCGCAGGAGCAGAAGAGCATAGAAGCATTGGAAAAAATTATTGTTTAAAGCTTGGGGTCGAGGGCCCATTATATAGGGCCTGGGGGTGCCCCCCCCACGTGTCGATTAATCCGTCTCGGTCTCGGTCAGCGTCTGATCCCTTCATCTTCTGGATCCGCTTTGACCGGGGCGCCCGGGTTGACCGGGTCAAATCTTATCCCTCGGCTTCGCTGGGTTGAGTTTCGATGCTTGCGCTTGGGGGCGCCCGGAGCGCTGGGGGCGCCCGGGAGCAGCGGGGGCGCCCGGGAGTTGAACTGTCGAAGCCCATCTTGCTTTCTTGTGTTTTGTGTTCACCTTGGGGGCGCCCGGGACACTCCAGGCGCCCTGGTCAGCTGTTCCCTCATTCCTTTGAGGCTTTCTAAGCTATAGACACACGTTCCTTCGGTCCTGCATCCAGGGTTAGTCCAAAACACAATAAAACAATAAAATATTAGATTATACAGCCTTAGCTGTCTTGGTTCTGACTTTGGGTCTCCAAAATGGAACCCTAGGTTGAACCGACGCCTGCTGTTCCCTCGACGGGGAACGCGTCCTCACCTACTCCTCTCGGGAGAGTGTACCTGATGTCAACCGTTCCTCTGGTTGGACTTTTGCCTGATGGTCCTTTGCCAGGTCTTGGATGCCAAGCTGTCCTTCGCCCGGTGCCTAGCATTCCTTCGCTATGGCTTTTTACTCTGGCATTCCTTCGCCAGTGCCTAGCAGTCCTTCGCTTGGGCTTTTCACTCTTACATTCTTTCGCCAGTGCCTAGCAGTCCTTCGCTAGGGCTTTTTATTCTGCACACTCAAGTGACATGTTAGATAACAAGTAAGACATAACTTTTGAACTCTGTTGCCATTATCAAAACACAGGTTTGACTTTGGTGCTTTCTACACCAACAATCTCCCCCTTTTTGCTTTATGGCAACCCTAGTTCAAAAGGTTAAGTTTAAAAAAACATAAAAATTTGTTCCCTCCCCCTGGAGGGAATCTCCCCCTAGATTTTTCAAAACGTCGTGGGGTTCTAAAAACTTTACTTAGAATTATTTTGCACTTTGAAAACTTAACTTTGGAAATCTTTTGATAACTTAAGTTTTAAAAGGTTCATAGAGGAATTTTTGAAAGCATGAGTTTAGAGTACTTAACACAAATTTGAAGCCTTAAGTTTAAAGTACTCAAAAGTTATGAAAACTTTAAGTTAAGTACTTAGCAGGATTTGAAAAACTTGAGCACTTAGTAAACTTTGAAACAATTTAAGTACTTAGTAAATTTTGAAACAATTTAAGTACTTAGTAAATTTTGAAACAATTTAAGTACTTAGTGAATTTTGAACCAATTTAAGTACTTAGTAAATTTTGAAATAATTTAAGTACTTAGTAAATTTTGAAACAATTTAAGTACATAGTAAATTAAGTTTAAAGTACTTATGGAAGTTTTGAAAAAACTTAAGCTTAAAGTACTTATAAAAGTTTTGAAAAACTTAATCTTAAAGTACTTATAAAAATACTTATAAAAACTTAGTACTTAATGAACTTAAGTACTTAGTAGGATTTTCTTAAAATAAAAACTTAAGTATTTCTATAAAGGTTTTGAAAAGTAGCTAACTTTTTGAAAAAATTTTGAGAGTTTGAGAAAAATTTGAACTCTCTCTTTTCCTATCTCTCCCCCTTTGCCATATATCAAAAACAGATAGATATTGCAGAAATTAAATTGCATAAAAGAAATGACTTTCATAAAGGAAAAATATTCGTATGATTTTGCTGTACTGAACCAAGACTTAGACCAAATCAGTTGATTTTCTCTTGTAGGGACCTATCTAACTCATTTAGCTACTTACTAACTGTTATAAGCAGTAGTTTTCGCTAGGGTTAGTCAAGTTATGTGTTTCTGTTCAAGTTAGATTTTCTAAACTTGACACATAACTTGATTACTGTATAAGTTGTATTTAGTGCCCCAATTACTGCAGATGCACTGACTTAAGGCATCTTGAATTAAGGCAAAGACCTAAGCATCTCAACCCTTTCTAGGTTATCAATCAAAGTATCCTAAAGTGCTTGTGAGATGCTAGCTTCTAACTCTATAGGTGCATGCAGTTCTAGGGTTAGGGCCTAAGCTAAGTCCATTTGCGAAAAAAGCCCTAGTTTTGAAAGGGGGTAGTTTTGAAAGAAAACTAAGTCGAAAAAGATTTAATACAAACTAATTTTGACATTAATAAAATAGTTTTTCAAAACTGATTTTTAAATCAAGTAAAGCAAAAAAATTTTCAAAACTGATTTTTAAATCAAATAAAGCAAAAAAAATCAACAGTAGAGTTAGTCTATTCTACAGAGCACAATCCTAACTACCTTCTTAGTGAGCTGAACTCAGACTCAGGTAATGGTTTTGTGAATATATCAGCTAAGTTGGATTTTAAGTCTATATGGTTAAGTACTATCTCACCCCTGGCTACATGGTCTCTTACGATGTGATGTTTAACTTCTATATGTTTTGTTCTGGAATGTTGGATTGGGTTCTTAGTTAGATTGATTGAACTTATATTGTCAATAAATACCTGAGTTTCGGTGTAGTTGAGCTGGAAGTCCTTAAGAGTGTGCATCATCCATAAAAGTTGTGCTACACACTCTCCTAAGGCTACATACTCAGCTTCAGTTGTGGACAGAGCTACACAGTGTTGTTTTCTGCTACACCAACTTACTAGACTATTTCCTAACAGTTGGCAGCTTCCACTTGTGCTCTTTCTATCTAATTTAGAACCAGCATAGTCAGAATCCGAGTATCCTGACAAATTAAAGGTTGAGGTTCTAGGATACCAGATCCCTACATTTAGGGTGCCCTTTCCATATCTTAGTATTCTTTTTAGGGCTGCTAAGTGCGTTTCCTTAGCACAGGTTTAGTATCTAGCACACATCCCTACAGCAAAAAGAATGTCAGGTCTACTGGCTGTAAGGTACAGTAGACTACCTATCATGCTTCTATACAGTTTGAGGTCTACTGGCTTACCATCAGGGTCACTATCTATTTTTACATTAGTTGCCATGGGGGTATTTATGCTTTTAAAGTTATCCATTTTAAATTTCTTTATTAACTCTTTAGCATATTTGGATTGATGGACGTAGTTTCCATCTATAGTTTGTTTGATTTGTAGTCCTAGGAAAAAGGTAAGCTCACCAACCAAGCTCATTTCGAATTCATTTTCCATTATCTTTACAAACTCTTTTAGGAAGTTTATGTTGGTAGATTCAAAGATTATATCATCTACGTAAATTTAGGCAATAAATATATCTTTTCCTAGGGTTTTAATAAATAATGTTGAGTCAATTTGTCCTTATTTAAATTCTTTAGAAGTTAAGTAGGTAGATAAACGTTCATACCAGGCCCTAGGTGCTTGTTTTAACCCATATAGTGCTTTAGTTAATTTGTAAACGTTGTCAGGTTTGTCTAAGCCCTCAAACCCGGGGGGTTGTCCTACATAAACTTCTTCTTTAATGAACCCATTTAGGAAGGCTGACTTTACATCCATTTGGTATAGCTTAAATCCTTTATGGGATGCAAAGGCTAACAATATTCTAATGTACTCATGTCTAGCTACTGGGGCATATATTTCATCGTAATCTAATCCCTCTACTTGGCTGAATTCCTTGGCTACTAAGTAGGCTTTATTTCTAACTATTTCTCCTTGATCATTTAGCTTATTCCTAAAGACCCACTTAGTGTATATGATGAATTTGCCTTCAGGTTTAGGCACTAGTTCCCAGACTTGGTTTCTCTCAAATTGGGCTAATTCTTCTTGCATAGCTATGATCCAATCAGGGTCAGGTAGGGCTTCATCTATAGTTTTGGGTTCTATTTTTGATATCATATCTATTTGACTAAGGTTTCTATAGGAGGATCTTGTCCTGACTCCTAGAGTTGGATCACCCACAATTTGATCGGTTGGGTGACTAAGTATGGGTTTCTTGGTTCTCCTAGAACTTGGTTCAGCCTCAGGTCCGGTTGGTCGGTTTGGTTCATTGTTCGATTCGGCTCTTTGGGCTGGTTCATTTATTGGTTCAGTTGATTCATTAATTGGTTCAATAGTTAGTTCGTTTAAGGATTCAATTAAAGGTTCACTAGTTTGTTCATTATTTTCTTGATCAGAATTTGATGAAGTTAGGTTAGCATTATCAGATGTTGAGTTGACTTCTTCATCAAATATTAAGTTAGTTGTTTCTTCAATTTTTTAGTTTGTTTGTTGTAAACTCTATAGGCTCTACTTGTGGTTGAGTATCA
>JAGFNQ010001118.1:141578-244026 GCA_024364735.1 Boesenbergia rotunda
CGCTTTGACCGGTCAACCGGGCGCCCCGCGCGCGTCGAGCGCCCCGGTCAAAGCTGATCCCGAAGATGAAGAGATCAGCCTTGACCAGAGGGCTCGCCGGATCAAGAGCCACGTGGGGGGCGCCCCGAGCATGTCGGGCGCCCCTGCCCTATATAAAGAGGGCCTCGACCCTATTCTTGAACAACCAATTCCTTCGACAATTCTAACGCTCTTCTGCTTCCACGACACGCTCCAGAAAGCTGCCAACTCAAGCCGACGACGTCCCGCTGCTCCAGAACTTCAATCTTCACCGGACGTCGGTAACAAGAGTTGTATTTAAGTTTACGAGAATATTTTTATTATTATTTGTGTGTAAACTTTTGCGAACTTATAGAATTGCCCGCAGAAAACGGTCAACGACCGTGGGCCTTGGAGTAGGAGTCGACCCAGGCTCCGAACCAAGTAAACCGGCTGTGTTTGCGTTGTTGTGTTCTCTTTTATTTCCGCTGCTCACCCGCTCTTTTTAAATCCGAACGAATTGCGACATTCACCCCCCCCCTCTCTCGCATTTCTCGATCCAACAGACCCGACATACTTTTTGCGGTAGGTATGTGTGCAAGGTACCAATCTTGTGCCAAAGAGTCCCATTTGATTGTAGTCAAAAGGATTCTAAGGTATGTGAAAGGAAGCCTAAATGTTGGGCTTTGGTATCCTAGAACCCCAAATGTTGATCTAATTGGATACACCGACTCGGACTATGGGGGTTGCAAGTTAGATAGGAAGAGTACAAGTGGAGGGTGTCAATTCCTTGGGTCTTCTTTAGTTAGTTGGAGTAGTAGGAAACAACCATGCGTTGCCCTATCAACAACGGAAGCAGAATATGTGGCAATGGGTGGATGTGTTTCCCAACTCCTTTAGATCATGCACACCTTAGAGGACTATGAGCTACATTACACCAAGGTCAAAGTCTTGTGTGATAATGTAAGCACGATCAACCAAACTAAAAATCCGGTTCACCATTCTAGAACAAAACACATTGAAGTGAAACATCACTTCATTAGAGACTATGTGGCAAGGGGAGACATAGAATTACACTATGTTGAATCAAAGTCGAACCTAGCCGACATCTTTACCAAGCCTCTTCCCGAATCGGAGTTTATATCCTTAAGAAGAGGCATTGGAATGTGTTTTGTGGAAGTATAGAATGAACTTGGACACATTAGCTTTGAAAAAGGGTGCTTGATCCATTAGGGTGATACATTTGGCTCACTTGTGCTTGTGGCACATTGTTGAACCATTAAAAGTTTCAAAATATCAAAACTAGACCAACTATGAGGAAGGGAAGTATTTAATCAATGGACACTTTGCCAAAGATCATAGTTGGACATTTTAAAACTTTGAAAACCATTGTATGTTTTACATATTGTGTCATGCTTTTAAAAGTCACATATTTGCATAATTGGTTTCAAAGGTTGATACAAAATGTAGTGTTTTTCAAAACTTTTGGGTTTTTATCAAAAGACGTGCATGATTGAAATTTTATATGTTTTAATATTTTTCCCTGATAGAGTATAACATTTCAAACATGTATGCAAAATTTTACATTTTTTGGAATTTTCTAGAATTTTCTGGGAGTTTCTGAAATTCGACTGAAAAGCTGAAATTTCAGACTGATGGCGTATCAGTCGACTGCCCTATGGGCAGTCGACTGGCACAGTTATTTTCAACTGCTATGAGAAAATTCAGAAATCAATAATCCTCGTACCTGATGCCATAGGGTTTGGTTGCTTGAGGCAATCATTTTGATGGTGTCAAAGGGGGAGAATGGGTGTTTAAAGTTAGAAGTTGACTTAAAATGGATGATTTTAGGTATTTTGTCTAACTTAGACCTTGAAAGGTTAAAACTTGGAGAGAAGACATGGATTAAGGGGGAGGTACCTGTTGGATCGAGAGAACCGATAGAGGGGGGGTGAATATCGGAAATCATTTTTCGGAAAATTTAGAGCAAGTACGCAGCGGAAATTAAGAAAACACACAGACACAGTCAGTTTTACTTGGTTCGGAGCCTAGGGCGACTCCTACTCCAAGGCCCACGGTCGTTGACCATTTCCTGCGGGCAATTCTATATATCGCAAAAATGGTTTACAAAAGATTTTACAGAATTTAGTACAGTAAACTAAAATAGCTCTTCGTTACCGACGTCCAGAGTAGATGGTATTTTCGGAGAGGGAGGACGTCGTCGGCGCTTGAATCTAGTGTCGGGAGGTTTCCGGAGCAGAGCGCAGGAGCAGAAGAGTGTAGAAGCGTTGGAAAAAATTGTTGTCTGAAACTTGGGATCGAGGGCCCTTTATATAGGGCCTGGGGGCGCCCGGGACGTCGGGGGCGCCCCCCACGTGTCGATTGATCCGGCTCGGTCTCGGTCAGCGTCTGATCCCTTTATCTTCGGGATCCGCTTTGACCAGGGCGCCCGGAGCGCTCGGGGCACCCGGGTCGACCAGGTCAAATCTTATCCCTCGACTTCGCTGGGTTGAGTTTCGATGCTTGCGCTTGGGGGCGCCCGGAGCGTTGGGGGCGCCCGGGAGCACGGGGGCGCTCGGGAGTTGAACTGTCGAAGCCCATCTTGCTTTCTTGTGTTTTTTGTTCACCTTGGGGGCGCCCGGGACACTCCGGGCGCCCTGGTCAGCTGTTGCCTCATTCCTTTGAGGCTTTCTGAGCTGCAGACAAACGTTCCTTCGGTCCTGCATCCAGGGTTAGTCCAAAACACAATAAAACAATAAAATATTAGATTATACAGCCTTAGCTGTCTTGGTTCTGACTTTGGGTCTCCAAAATGGAACCCTAGGTCGAACCGACGCCTACTGTTCCCTCGACGGGGAACACGTCCTCACCTACTCCTCTTGGGAGAGTGTACCTGATGCCAACCGTTCCTCTGGTTGGACTTTTGCCTGACGGTCCTTTGCCAGGTCTTGGATGCCGAGCTGTCCTTCGCCCGGTGCCTAGCATTCCTTCGCTAGGGCTTTTTACTCTGGCATTCCTTCGCCAGTGCCTAGCAATCCTTCGCTAGGGCTTTTCACTCTGGCATTCCTTCGCCAGTGCCTAGCAGTCCTTCGCTAGGGCTTTTTACTCTGCACACTCAAGTGACATGTTAGATAACAAGTAAGACTTAACTTTTGAACCCTGTTGCCATTATCAAAATACAGGTTTGACTTTGGTGCTTTCTGCACCAACAATCTCCCCCTTTTTGATTTATGGCAACCCTAGTTCAAAAAGTTAAGTTTAAAAAAAACATAAAAATGTGTTCCCTCCCCTTGGAGGAAATCTCCCCCTAGATTTTTCAAAACGTCGTGGGGTTCTAAAAACTTTACTTAGAATTATTTTGCACTTTGAAAACTTAACTTTGAAAATCTTTTGATAACTTAAGTTTTAAAAGGTTCATAGGGGAATTTTTGAAAGCATGAGTTTAGAGTACTTAACACAAATTTGAAGCCTTAAGTTTAAAGTACTCAAAAGTTTTGAAAACTTTAATTTAAGTACTTAGCAGGATTTGAAAAACTTGAGCACTTAGTAAACTTTGAAACAATTTAAGTACTTAGTAAATTTTGAAACAATTTAAGTACTTAGTGAATTTTGAAACAATTTAAGTACTTAGTGAATTTTGAAACAATTTAAGTACTTAGTAAATTAAGTTTAAAGTACTTATGGAAGTTTTGAAAAACTTAAGCTTAAAGTACTTATTAAAGTTTTGAAAAAACTTAAGCTTAAAGTACTTATAAAAATACTTATAAAAACTTAGTACTTAATGAACTTAAGTACTTAGTAGGATTTTCTTAAAATAAAAACTTAAGTATTTCTAGAAAGGTTTTGAAAAGCTTTAAAAAGTAGCTAACTTTTTGAAAAAAAATTTTGAGAGTTTGAGAAAAATTTGAACTCTCTCTTTTCCTATCTCTTCCCCTTTGCCATATATCAAAAACAGATAGATATTGCAGAAATTAAATTGCATAAAAGAAATGACTTTCATAAAGGAAAAATATTCGTATGATTTTGCTGTACTGAACCAAGACTTAGACCAAATCAGTTGATTTTCTCTTGTAGGGACCTGTCTAACCAGTTAACTACTTACTAACTGTTATAAGCAGTAGTTTTCGCTAGGGTTAGTCAAGTTAAGTGTTTCTGTTCAAGTTAGATTTTCTAAACTTGACACTTAACTTGATTACTGTATAAGTTGTATTTAGTGCCCCAATTACTGCAGATGCACTGACTTAAAGCATCTTGAATTAACGCAAAGACCTAAGCATCTCAACCCTTTCTAGGTTATCAATCAAAGTACCCTAAAGTGCTTGTGAGATGTTGGCTTCTAACTCTATAGGTGCATGCAGTTCTAGGGTTAGGGCCTAAGCTAAGTCCATTTGCGAAAAAGCCCTAGTTTTGAAGGGGATAGTTTTGAAAGAAAACTAAGTCGAAAAAGATTTAATACAAACTAATTTTGACATTAATAAAATAGTTTTTCAAAACTGATTTTTAAATCAAGTAAAGCCAAAAATTTTCAAAACTGATTTTTAAATCAAATAAAGCAAAAAAATCAACAGTAGAGTTAATCTATTCTACATAGCACAATCCTAACTGTCTTCTTAGTGAGCTGAACTCAAACTCAGGTAATGGTTTTGTGAATATATCAGCTAAGTTGGATTTTGAGTCTATATGGTTAAGTACTATCTCACCCCTGACTACATGGTCTCTTACGAAGTGATGTTTAACTTCTATATGTTTTGTTCTGGAATGTTGGATTGGGTTCATAGTTAGATTGATTGAACTTATATTGTCAATAAATACATGAGTTTGGGTGTAGTTGAGCTGGAAGTCCTTAAGAGTGTGCATCATCCATAAAAGTTGTGCTACACACTCTCCTAAGGCTACATACTCAGCTTCAGTTGTGGACAGAGCCACACAGTGTTGTTTTCTGCTGCACCAACTTACTAGACTATTTCCTAACAGTTGGCAGCTTCCACTTGTGCTCTTTCTATCTAATTTACACCCAGCATAGTCAGAGTCCGAGTATCCTGACAAATTGAAGGTTGAGGTTCTAGGATACCAAATCCCTACATTTAGGGTGCCCTTTACATATCTTAGTATTCTTTTTAGGGCTGCTAAGTGTGTTTCCTTAGCACAGGTTTGGTATCTAGCACACATCCCTACAGCAAAAAGAATGTCAGGTCTGCTGGCTGTAAGGTACAGCAGACTACCTATCATACTTCTATACAGTTTGAGGTCTACTGGCTTACCATCAGGGTCACTATCTATTTTTACATTAGTTGCCATGGGGGTATTTATGCTTTTAGAGTTATCCATTTTAAATTTCTTTATTAACTCTTTAGCATATTTGGATTGATGGACGTAGTTTCCATCTCTAGTTTATTTGATTTGTAGTCCTAGGAAAAAGGTAAGCTCACCAACCAAACTCATTTCGAATTCATTTTCCATTATCTTTACAAACTCTTTTGTGTTGGTGGATCCAAAGATTATATCATCTACGTAAATTTGTGCAATAAATATATCTTTTCCTAGGGTTTTAATAAATAATGTTGAGTCAATTTGTCCTTATTTAAATTCTTTAGAAGTTAAGTAAGTTGATAAGCGTTCATACCAGGCCCTAGGTGCTTGTTTTAACCCATATAGTGCTTTAGTTAATTTGTAAACGTGATCAGGTTTGTCTAAGTCTTCAAACCCAGGGGGTTGTCCTACATAAACTTCTTCTTTAATGAACCCATTTAGGAAGGCTAACTTTACATCCATTTGGTATAGCTTAAATCCTTTATGGGATGCAAAGGCTAACAACATTCTAATGGACTCAAGTCTAGCTACTGGGGCATATGTTTCATCGTAATCTAATCCCTCTACTTGGCTGAATCCCTTGGCTACTAAGCGGACTTTATTTCTAACTATTTCTCCTTGATCATTTAGCTTATTCCTAAAGACCCACTTAGTGTCTATGATGGATTTGCCTTCAGGTTTAGGCACTAGTTCACAGACTTGGGTTCTCTCAAATTGGGCTAATTCTTCTTGCATAGCTATGATCCAATCAGGGTCAGGTAGGGCTTCATCTATAGTTTTAGGTTCTATTTTTGATATCATAGCTATTTGACTAAGGTTTCTATAGGAGGATCTAGTCCTGACTCCTAGAGTTGGATCACCCACAATTTGATCAGTTGGGTGACTAAGTCTGGGTTTCTTGGTTCTCCTAGAACTTGGTTCAGCCTCAGGTCCGGCTGGTCGGTTTGGTTCATTGTTCGATTCGGCTCTTTGGGCTGGTTCATTTGTTGGTTCAGTTGATTCATTAATTGGTTCAATAGTTAGTTCGTTTAAGGATTCAATTAAAGGTTCACTAGTTTGTTCATTATTTTCTTGATCAGAATTTGATGAAGTTAGGTTAGCATTATCAGATGTTGAGTTGACTTCTTCATCAAATATTAAGTTAGTTGTTTCTTCAATTTTCTTAGTTTGTTTGTTGTAAACTCTATAGGCTCTACTTGTGGTTGAGTATCCTAGGAAGATACCTAGGATTGATTTGGATTGAAATTTCCCTAAGTAGTCTTTGGTGTTTAGGATATGAACTTTGCATCCAAAGACCCTTAGGTAGTATAGATTTGGGAGCCTATGGTAGTACAGATCATAAGATGTTTTGTTGTGTCGCTTGTTAATCAGAATCCTATTTTGGATGTAACAAGCCGTACTAATCGCTTCTGCCCAATATTGGTTTGCTAAGCTAAATTTGTTGAGCATAGCCCTAGCGGCTTCTTGTAAGGTTCTATTCCTTCTTTCGACTATCCCATTTTGTTGGGGGGTTCTAGGACATGAAAATTCATGTAAATACCCATTGACCTTACAGAGTTCCTCGAACCGTTGATTTTCAAATTTTCCCCCGTGGTCACTCCTAAGTCTTTTAATTTTAGTATCGTTTTGATTTTCAATTAATTTACAGAAATCATTAAATAGTTTTAAGGTTTCATCTTTGATTTTTAGAAACCTAACCCAGGTAAACCTAGAATAATCATCAACTATTACTAAGCAGTATCGGTTCCCGCTTAGTGACTTGGCTCCATGTGAATCAAATAGGTCAAGGTGCAGGAGCTCAAGTGTGGTTTGAGTTAGGTTAGATTGAATTAATCTGTGATTAGATTTGGTTTGTTTACCTTGATTACATGATTCACATATTAGGTTTTCATTGTTTTTAATTTTGGGGATACCTTTGATTAGGCCAAGTTGGGTGACTTTTGAGATAATTCTCAAATTGGTATGACCTAATCTCCTATGCCAGAGGTTCGATTGTTCTACCTGAGTTAACATACATTTGGGTACTAGGGGAAGGTTTATAGTGTATACATTATTTTTCCTAGTGCCCTTAAGCATGGTTTCTGAGTCTTGTACATTTCTAATCAGGCAGTTAGAATTGTTGAAAGTGACTATATAACCAGAATCACATAACTGACTTATGCTAAGCAGGTTAAAATAGAAGTTTTCAACCAAAAGAACTTTCTTAATAATGAAGTTAGATTTAAGCTCAATATTACCTGACCCAATTACCTTGAGTGTAGCATTGTTGCCAAATGCTACTGAGCCTAGGTTCTTGAGCTTGAGTTTGGTGAACTTCAATTTATCTCCAGTCATATGTCTGGAGCAACCGCTATCCAACATCCATTGGTCCAAATCTTTATGTTCCTACACATAAAGAGTTTTATTGATTTGGATCCAATTAGAGTTAGGAATAGCTTAAATTGATTTTCACTAACTAGTTTGTCTCACCCAAATCTAGGGTTTTCAATCACATTAGCTTTATAGGTTTTGTGAGACAGGTTTTGATAGAAAAATTTTTGAAAATCATGATTTATTTTGAAAATCTTAATTAATTTTTGAAAACATTTTAATTTATTTTTAAAGGAGATGTTTGAATCTATACTTAACTGAAAATTGTGTTAGATTTGAATTTTACAAAAAGTAATTTGAATTTGAAATTCAAAAATTGGCTTCCAGGTCTTGGCGAGGCACTAGGCCTTCTTTGGCCGTAGCCTTATTGGATCATCAACCCTTTCCTTGACAAAGTCGTTTAATGAAATTTCATTTTCAAAATTAATTTTTGAAAAAGTTCTGGTCTAACTAGTTTGGATTTTAGATCGGTAGCTTCGGCTAGTTTCTCCAGTCTAAAGAGACCAAGTGAACTTGATCTTATTAGAATTGGTTTCCCTAACGTACTATCATCTGACCTCCACCCAATACTATGTTTTCAAGTTTCTGTTAAGTTTGTTCAGTCCTTATACTAACCTAAGTCTGAGCATGGTAAATTACAGAAATTTAAATAAACAATCAATTAGGCAAATTGCAAGAATTAAATTCTATTTGACAATAAAAATAATTTTTAATTTGGCTCCCCCTGGACTATAGCCACGATAATAATTAGGCAAGATGTGAATCTTGTCCTTGGGGATCCAATACTGATTTGATCCAGTCGGTTTGTTTAGGCACAGTTTGGGTACCCATGCCTGAACTTTACCTCCGGACTGATTCAGTACAGCAAGGTAAGATCTTTGTCGGGATTTGGTTCTATAGCCAAGTCTGGATCGACTTAGAACGGACTTCTGTTTTCCAAGAATCATGTCAAGACCCTTGGAACCAGAAGTGAATCGTTCTAACGCCGCTCTAAGATCCTTAACCTGAGTTTTCAGGGAGGAGTTCTCTTTCTCAATTTTTTCAACTTGAGTAGGAGTTCCTTCTTGAACTTTCTCGGCTAAGGATTTAGAGTCAGCTCCCTCTTTCAGGAGTTTTACTTCCTGTCGGAGAGATTCGACTCGGAGTTTGGCTTTTGCCAAATCTCGAGAAAGATAGGAAATAAGCTCGTTCAATTGACTTTTATTGAAACCGCTTACCTTGATTTCGCCGTCTTCTGAAAAGGTTAGTCTGCCGTCGTCCTTTTCTGACTCTGACTCGGTCTCGACTTCTTCTGAAGCGGTCAGCGCTAGTAGGTTTGACTGGGGCTCTTCTTCTTCGTCTTCTGCATCTGAGTCTGAGTTGGACTCAGGTTCAGGTTGATGTTTCTTCTTTGTCGATCTTCCAATTTTTCCTGCAACAAAGGCAATTCCTTTCTCGGCCATATTGCAGTTAGTCTGTTCATGAAGTTCTAACTCAGAAAACAACTTATCTAATTTAATTTTAGAGAGATCCCTTGAAACCTTGTATGCATCTACCATAGATGCCCACAAGGTATTTCTAGGGAAAGCATTTAGGGCATACCTTATTAGGTCACGGTTTTCGACCTTGTGACCTATAGTGTGAAGACCGTTCATCAATTCTTGGATTCGTGCATGGAGTTGGGCTGCTGTTTCGTTGTCGGTCATCTTGATGGTGTAGAGTTTGTTTAGGAGCAGGTCTCGCTTACTGATCCTGGTGTCTGATGTTCCTTCGTGCAGCTCGATCAACTTTGCCCACAGCTCCTTTGCACTGTTAAAGGGGCCCACTTGGTTCAGCTCTTCTTTTGTTAAACCGCATTGTAGGGTCTGCGTCGCCTTTGCGTCGGCTTCTATTTTGCGCTTCAGAGTGTTGTCCCATTTTGAGTAGGTCTGTGGTACTCCTTCGGCGTTTTTGGGGATCTCCAGTCCGGACTGGATGATGATCCACATGTCCACCTGAGTTTTCAGGTGGACCTCCATTCGACTTTATCAGTATGAAAAGTCTTCTCCACTGAAAAGTGGAGGTCTGGTGGTGCTAAATCCTTCTTGCATGACCATTTAATCTGAAACAGAAAACTAACAACACAAAAAAAAAAATTCCAAGACTAGGTCTTGGATTAGTAGTGCGGGATGAATAAAATGAATTAGCGAGGGGTGTTGCACCAACCTCGATTAACGAGAAAAAAATTCGAACGAAATATTTAAAGAAAATTCGAATGAAAAAAAAAGAAAAAAAAATCTGAAAAAAAATTTCAAACTCGTGGTTGCACCAAGTTTGAACTTCCCCGCTCTGATACCACTTGTTGGATCGAGAGAACAGATAGAGGGGGGGTGAATATCGGAAACCATTTTTCAGAAAATTTAGAGCAAGTACGCAGTGGAAATTAAGAAAACACACAGACACAGTCAGTTTTACTTGGTTCGGAGCCTAGGGCGACTCCTACTCCAAGGCCCACGGTCGTTGACCATTTTCTACGGGCAATTCTATATGTCGCAAAAATGGTTTACAAAAGATTTTACAGAATTTAGTATAGTAAACTAAAATAGCTCTTCGTTACCGACGTCCAGAGTAGATGGTATTTTCGGAGAGGAGGACGTCGTCGGCGCTTGAATCTCGTGTCGGGAGGTTTCCGGAGCAGAGCGCAGGAGCAGAAGAGCGTAGAAGCGTTGGAAAAAATTGTTGTCTGAAGCTTGGGGTCGAGGGCCCTTTATATAGGGCCTGGGGGCGCCCGGGACGTCGGGGGCGCCCCCCCACGTGTCGATTGATCCGGCTCGGTCTCGGTCAGCGTCTGATCCCTTTATCTTCGAGATCCGCTTTGACCGGGGTGCCCGGAGCGCTCGGGGCGCCCGGATTGACCGGGTCAAATCTTATCCCTCGGCTTCGCTGGGTTGAGTTTCGATGCTTGCGCTTGGGGGCGCCCGGAGCGTTGGGGGCGCCCGGGAGCAGTGGGGGGCCCGGGTGCACGGGGGCGCCCGGGAGTTGAACTGTCGAAGCCCATCTTACTTTCTTGTGTTTTGTGTTCACCTTGGGGGCGCCCGGGACACTCCGAGCGCCCTGGTCATCTGTTGCCTCATTCCTTTGAGGCTTTCTGAGCTGCAGACACACGTTCCTTCGGTCCTGCATCCAGGGTTAGTCCAAAACACAATAAAATAATAAAATATTAGATTATACAGCCTTAGCTGTCTTGGTTCTGACTTTGGGTCTCCAAAATGGAACCCTAGGTCGAATCGACGCCTACTGTTCCCTCGACGGGGAACGCGTCCTCACCTACTCCTATCGGGAGAGTGTATCTCATGCCAACCGTTCCTCTGGTTGGACTTTTGCCTGACGGTCCTTTGCCAGGTCTTGGATGCTGAGCTGTCCTTCGCCCGGTGCCTAGCATTCCTTCGCTAGGGCTTTTTACTCTAGCATTCCTTCGCCAGTGCCTAGCAGTCCTTCGCTAGGGCTTTTCACTCTGGCATTCCTTCGCCAGTGCCTAGCAGTCCTTCACTAGGGCTTTTCACTCTGGCATTCCTTCGCCAGTGCCTAGCAGTCCTTCGCTTGGGCTTTTTACTGTGCACACTCAAGTGACATGTTAGATAACAAGTAAGACTTAACTTTTGAACCCTGTTGCCATTATCAAAACACAGGTTTGACTTTGGTGCTTTCTGCACCAACAGTACCTCTTAGGTTCGGATATGTCTTACATTCTTATTGATGCTGTTAAGTGGAAACTTAACTTGGAACATGATTAGAATTGAAACTGTGGAGAGGACATAGGTTAAGGGGGAGGTTACCTCTTAGGATTATTATGTCTCATAATGTTTCAATTGCTATCATTTGCTATTGCTATTGCTGTTATTTATCTCTAACTTAAACATATTGCCACACATTAAAAAGGGGAAGATTGTTGAGGCAATCGACCCTTTAAATGATTGGAAGATCATGGTTTTGATGTGTGGGCGAATAGGTTTAAAGTTAGAGTGTTATGTTGTATTTGATTTGTGTGATTGAGTTTGCAGGACTTGGAAAATCACACTTGGAAGACCTATCCGAGGGACGAGAGCCGAGGGAGGAGAGCTCCAAGGGCAAGCCGGGAAGTGGACTTCAAAGGGCACACGTGAAGGGTGGCATGGAGGCAAGCCAAGGGAAGGCTTGTGTGCGCATCCGAGGGACGATAGCCAGAGGAAGAGGACTTCAAGGGGCGAGCCAAGGGAGCAGACCTGAAGGCACACGCGAAGGAGAAGGTTTGAAGTGGTTGGAGCTAAGCTGGGAGGCAGGGCAGTCGACTGGCCTGGAGGCAGTCGACTGCCAAAACCCACAGAGAGTTCGCAGCCTCGGACCAGTCGACTGACCTTGGAGCAGTCGACTGGTATACCCCAAAACTAGCCGTTGGCTAGCTGTTCACTAGCCGTTGGCGAACATTTACTGCTGGGCCAGTCGACTGCCCTAGGGGCAGTCGACTGGTGGGCGTCTGGACAGACTGCGAATCTGTCCTTTTCACCTATAAAAGGAGGCCTCGTTACACGTGTCTGTACAGTTCCGTACAGTAACGAAGTGCTGCCAAATTGTAAAGTGATTTCTTGCTTCCTCCATCATCTTTCTACACCTGTAAAGAGGAAGCTTTTGCTGTAAAGGTTTCTCCACCTCAAGGAGACTTTTCTATAGTGAAAAGTGGTGCTCGCGGCGTGGATCCTTAGATTAGTCTCCCATCTGGGTGGATACCAAGTAAAAGAATTTTTGTTAGCATTGTTATTTATTTTGCATATTATTTCCGCTGCGCTAACAGTTTTGTAGAGATCAAACGATCCGCGAAAGTGCATTCACCGCCCCCCTCTGCACGCCTACATCGATCTTTCAAAAGGCAGCAGGCACTGTCCCGGGCGCCCGGGAGCTCCCGGGCGCCCCCAATGACCTGCCTATAAAAAGGCATCCGAACCCTTTCTTCTTCCCACACCAAATACCATCCTCCTTCCTCACTTCGTTCCTTCCAAGGAGATCAAGTGACACTTGTGCTTCCTCAATCTCAACCATGCCTCCCCGGTATGATCTTTTTGCTTTTAGAATTATTTTCTTAATTCATTCCTTATAAATGCTTGTTTCTTAAACTTAGAAAACGCCGAGCAAACCAAGCGAACCCCGGTACCGAACCGAGTCCCAACCCTAGGTTCCCAACTCTAGAACTTTGTAATAAGTTTGCTCGAACAACCTATAAGTCTATCAAAACTAGCTATCTAAATAGACACTTCTTCACCCAATCCTGTCCTTTAGCCATGAATGTTATAAACTTTTATCAACTAGACAATCTAGTGTTCTGTACTCATTCCATTAACACAACTTTATGTGCAGAATTCTATAATAACATTGTTCAACAGGACGATCTCATGTTTGTCACTACTGTTCAAGGAATACCCTTGTCAATCACTCCTACCTTGCTAAACCGATTTCTTGCATTACAACCCTCCCAGTCTACCTTTTGTTGATATCCACCTAGGGATCCTCCATTTGATGCTCCCTACTCCCACATTACTCTAGACACTCTCCACTCCTATTTCTATAGGGAAGCTAAACTCCCCGTAGCTAGACGATTTCAGTCCGTTGAACTTCAGGCCCAGGACTACGCCCTGTACACAGTCCTGGTCCGCTGCATTTTACCACTATCCACTAGGGATGTCGCGACCATGCGACCATTTCATACATTTCTTCTGTATGCCCTGATCCATTATCTTGACATTGACATTGGACTACACATGTTTCATGCTATTCTGCATGCGTCCATTGTTACCACTCAGGGACGAGTGCGCACTCCCTTCTGCCACATCATCACCTCCATCCTTCATCACCACGGTCGTTACATTACCGTAGGTGAAATAATCGAGCTGACCGATTTTGATGAGATAGGGTTTAGGAACTTCTCTTTAGCTGGTATAGATGTATCGGCCACTGGGATTTTGACTTGGAGACGACAGCGAGCCGGAGCGCAGATCGACTCAGACGAGGAGGTAGACGTTGACGTTGCAGATCTGGCAGCAGAGGCCCGAGCACACATAGACGAGCCCCCTCCACCGACACTCTACGAGAGAGTGACACGGCTGGAGACACAGGTCCAGAGCCTCCGAGACGAAGTGGAGGCAAACCATGCTAAAGATATGGAGACAAATCTAGGCTATTACACTGACTATATGAGTGCCCTTAGAGCTGAGAGGGAGACCAGAGACGCACAGTATCACGAGATGATGACACTATTTCGATCCTGGCAGCCAGGCTCTTCTGATCATCCCGGTCCCTCGTCCTAGATTTGATTAGCATTGTATCAGTGACTATTTGACTGCCCCTACTTAGTAGGGTTGACTCATAATTGACTTGTATGACTGTGTTAGTTTTTCTCTGTTGACTAGCTGAATTATGGAAGTGAGTACTTGTTTTTTTTTATCAGCAGTTAGGATTATGTTTGGTAGAATAGGTTTAGTCTACCTTTAGTTTTACTTGAAAATCAATTTTAAAGTAGTTTTTAAAATGCTTTCAAAATCAGCTGTTACCCAGTTTTGAAAAGTTTTAAAACAAAATTTTCGACTTAGTTTTATTTTAAAAAACTACCCCCTTCAAAACTAGGGCTTTTTCGTAAATGGACTTAGCTTAGGCCCTAACCCTAGAACTGCATGCACCTATAGATTTAGAAGCCAGCATCTCACAAGCACTTTAAGGTACTTTTCATTGATAACCTAGAATGGGTTGAGATGCTTAGGTCTTTGCCTTAATTCAAGATACTTTAAGTCAGTGCATCTGCAGTAATTGGGGCACTAAATACAAATTACACAGTAATCAAGTTAAGTGTCAAGTTTAGAAAATCTAACTTGAACAGAACACTTAACTTGACTAACCCCAGCGAAAACTACTGTTCAATAAAAGTTAGTAAGTAGCTAATTGGGTTAGACAAGACCCTAAAAGAAACTGATTTGGTTTAGTTCATATCCTGAATTGGGTCAGTACGGCAAATTATGCAATCTATTATTCGCTTTTATGCAATTTAATTATCCTGTCTCTGCTATATTTATTTGTTTTTGATATATGGCAAAAGGGGAGAGATAGGAAAGGAGAGTTTAAATTTTTAAAAACTCTATTCAAAAAGTACTTTATTCATTTTTCAAAAATACTTAAGTGTGCAAACTTAAAACTTAAGTGTTCAAAATTTTTCCCAAGTACTTCAAAACTTAAGTGTTCAAAATTTTTTTCCCAAGTACTTCAAAACTTAAGTGTTCAAAATTTTTCCCAAGTACTTCAAAACTTAAGTGTTCAAATTTTTTCCCAAGTACTTCAAAACTTCAAAACTTAAGTGTTCAAAATTTTTTCAAGTACTTAAAATTTTAAGTGTGCAAACTTAAGACTTAAGTGTGCAAAATTTTTGTAAGTACTTCAAAGTTTTCAAAATCTTTCTTAGTACTTAAGTTATTTTAATTTTTTTTAAAAAAACTTAAGTATAAATTTTCCAAAGTGAACAACAAAATTTGTTTTATATGACTGTAAAGTTCTATTGAAAATTGTTCTAAGTAAAATTAAATCCATCTTTAGACATAGAACTTATTTTTAAAAATCCCACGAACTTTTGAAAAATCTAGGGGGAGATTCCTTCCAGGGGGAGGAAACAAAATTTCAATTTTTGATTAACTTAACTTTTTGAACCAGGGTTGCCATAAATCAAAAAGGGGGAGATTGTTTGTGCAGAAAGCACCTAAGTCGAACCTGTATTTTGATAATGGCAAAAGGGTTCAAAAGTTAAGGTATAATGTTTATCTAACATGTTACCCAAGTGTGCAGGAAAAGTCCTAGCGAAGGACTGCTAGGCACCTGGCGAAGGAATGCTAGGATACAAAGCCCTAGCGAAAAACTACTAGGCACATGGCGAAGGAATACCAGGATACAAAGCCTTAGCGAAGGACTGCTAGGCACCAGGCGAAGGGCAGCTTGGTACTGAAAACCTGGCGAAGGACTGCTAGGCACCAAGCGAAGGGCAGCTTGGTACTGAAGACCTGGCAAAGGACAACTAGGCACCTGGCGAAGGACTGCTGGGCAAAAGTCCAACCGGAGGAGCCGGTTGGCATCAGGTGTTGGTGCAGGAAGCACCATATCGAACCTTGTTTTGATATTGGCAAAGGGTTCAAAGTTAAGTATTATTGGTTATCTAACGTTGTTCACTAAGTGTGCAAAAAGAAGTCCTAGCGAAGGGCTGCTAGGCACCTGGCGAAGGACTGCCAGGAAACAAAGTCCTAGCAAAGGGCTGCTAGGCACCTGGCGAAGGACTGCCAGAAAACAAAGTCCTAGCGAAGGGCTGCTAGGCACCTGACGAAGAAATGCCAGGATACAAAGCCCTAGCGAAGGACTGCTAGGCAACTAGCGAAGGGTTGCTAGTCACCAAGCCCTAGCGAAGGACTGCTAGGCAACTAGCGAAGGGCAGCTAGTCACCAAGTCCTAGCGAAGGACTGCTAGGCAACTAGCGAAGGGCCGCTAGTCATCAAAGACCTAGCGAAGGACTGCTAGGCGCCAGGCGAAGGACAGCTTGGAACTGAAGCCCTAGCAAAGGAATGCTAGGCACTGGGCGAAGGATAGCTCGGTATCCAAGACCTGGCAAAGGATCGCCAGGCAAAAGTTCAACCAAAGGAGCGGTTGGCATCAGGTAAACTCTCTCGAGAGGAGTAGGTGAGGACGCGTTCCCCATCGAGGGAACAGTAGGCATCAGTTCGACCTAGGGTTCCATTTTGAAAACCCAAAGTCAGAACCAAGACAGCTAAGGCTGTATAAATAAATATTTTATTGTTTCATTGTGTTTTGGACTAACCCTGGATGCAGGACCGAAGAAACGTGTGTCTGCAGCTCAGAGAGCCTCAAAGGAATGAGGCAACAGCTAACCAGGGCGCCCGGAGTTTCCCGGGCGCCTCCATGGTGAACACAAAACACAAGTTACAAAAACAGGCTTCGACAGTACAACTCCCGGGCGCCCCCGCTGCTCCCGGGCGCCCCCTACGCTGCGGGCGCCCGCAGTGACAGCCACCGAAGCAGCTCCCCTTGAAGCCAAGAAGATAGAAGTTTGACCCGGTCAATCCGGGCGCCCCAAGCGCTCCGGGCGCCCCGGTCAAAGCTGATCCCGAAATATAAGAGATCAGAAACGACCGAGACATTTCCGGATCAAATGCCACGTGGGGGGGGTGCCCCCGACATCCCAGGTGCCCCCAGGCCCTATATAAAGGGCCCTCGACCCCAAGCTTCAAAAACTACTTCCAATCAACGCTTCTACTCTCTTCTGCTCTCGCGCTTCGCCTCGAAATCCTTCCAACTCGAGCCGACGACGTCCCGCTGCTCCGAAAAAGTCGATCTACCCCGGACGTCGGTAAAAGAGCGATTTAAGTTTACTATACTTAATTCTGTAATAATCTTTTGTAAACTATTTGCACCTTATATAGAATTGCCCAAAGTAAACGGTCAACGACCGTGGGCCTTGGAGTAGGAGTCGACCTAGGCTCCGAACCAAGTAAAATCGACCGTGTCTCTGTGTTGTTATTTTTAATTTTCGCTGCGTACTTGCTCTAAATTTTTTGAAAAATGATTTCTGATATTCACCCCCCCCCCCCTCTGTTGGATCGAGAAAACCGATAGAGGGGGGGGGGTGAATATCGGAAATCGTTCGGATTTTCGTAAAGAGCACGTACGCAGCGGAAATAAGATAAAAACAATCACAGCACAAAGACACAGTCGATTTACTTGGTTCGGAGCCTGTGTCGACTCCTACTCCAAGGCCCACGGTCGTTGACCGTTTACTTTGGGCAATTCTATATACGCGCAGAACAGTTTACAATATTTGATTACAAATAGGTGCACTAAAATAGTAAGAATAAAACTTTCGATCTTCGTTACCGACGTCCGGAGAGGATTGACTTTTTCGGGACAGCGGGACGTCGTCGGCTCGAGTTGGAGTGTTTCCGGAGCAAGGCACGAGCGTAGAAGATCTTTGAGGCGTT
Source organism: Boesenbergia rotunda (assembly GCA_024364735.1). Lineage (NCBI taxonomy): Eukaryota > Viridiplantae > Streptophyta > Magnoliopsida > Zingiberales > Zingiberaceae > Boesenbergia > Boesenbergia rotunda. The sequence continues at coordinate 159,263 of JAGFNQ010001118.1, forward strand.
GAAAGAAGTGATACCTTGAAGCCTTGGTCGAAGGCCCTTTATATAGGGCTTGGGGGCACCCCCCACGTGTCCTTTGATCCGCCAAAGTCTCGGTCGCGTCTGATCCTCTGGATCCGCTTTGACCGGGGCGCCCGGATTGACTGGGTCAAACGTTATCTCTTGGCTTCGAAGGCTTCTGGTTCGAGGTTTGCGCCTGGGGGCGCCCGGGACGCAGGGGGCGCCCGGGAGCAGCGGGGGCGCCCGGGAGCACGGGGGCGCCCCGCCCAGCAGCTGTCCGAACCCTTCTTTGCTTGAGTTGTTTTGTATGCACCCTGGGGGCGCCCGGGACACTCCGGGCGCCCTGGTCAGCTATTGCCTCACTCCTTTGAGGCTCTCTGAGCTGCAGACACACGTTCCTTCGGTCCTGCATCCAGGGTTAGTCCAAAACACAATGTAGCAATAAAATATTTATTTATACAGCCTTAGCTGTCTTGGTTCTGACTTTGGTCTCCCATATGGAGTCCTAGGTCGAACCGACGCCTACTGTTCCCTCGACGGGGAACGCGTCCTCACCTACTCCTCTCGGGAGAGTTTACCTGATGCCAACCGCTCCTTTGGTTGGACTTTTGCCTGACGGTCCTTTGTCAGGTCTTGGATACTGGCAGTCCTTCGCCAGTTGCCTAGCAATCCTTCGCTAGGGCTTGGATACTGGCTGTCCCTCGCCAGTTGCCTAGCAGTCCTTTGCTAGGGCTTTGCTACTGGCACTCCTTCGCCAGTTGCCTAGCAGTCCTTCGCTAGGGCTTTGCTACTGGCACTCCTTCGCCAGTTGCCTAGCAGTCCTTCGCTAGGGCTTTGCTACTGGCACTCCTTCGCCAGTTGCCTAGCAGTCCTTTGCTAGGACTTTGTCTCTGCACACTAGAGTAACTTGTTAGAAACACAAGTAAGACTTAACTTTTGACCTCTGTTGCCATTATCAAAACACAGGTTTGACTTTGGTGCCTTCTGCACCAACAATCTCCCCCTTTTTGATTTATGGCAACCCTAGTTCAAAAAGTTAAGTTTAAGCAAGTATGAAAAAGTTTTGTTCCCTCCCCCTGGAAGGAATCTCCCCCTAGATTCAAAAATTCGTGGGGTAATAACTTTACTTGTACTTTGAAAACTTAAGTTTTAGGTACTTAGAAATCTTTTGATAACTTAAGTTTAAAAGTACATAGGAAGATTTTTGAAACATGATTTTTGAGTACTTTAACAAGTTTGAGGCTTTATGTTTCAAGGTACTCAAAGGTTTTGAAAGCTTAAGTAAAATTTTGAAAGGCTTGAATACTTAGCAAAATTTTGAAAGCTTAAGTAAAATTTTGAAAGGCTTGAATACTTAGCAAAATTTTGAAAGCTTAAGTAAAATTTTGAAAGGATTGAATACTTAGCAAAATTTTGAAAGCTTAAGTAAAATTTTGAAAGGCTTGAATACTTAGCAAAATTTTGAAAGCTTAAGTAAAATTTTGAAAGGCTTGAATACTTAGCAAAATTTTGAAAGCTTAAGTAAAATTTTGAAAGGCTTGAATAAAGAGAAAACTTTTGAATATTTTTTGAATAAAGATAGAGTTAAGAAAATTAAATTTTGAAAAAAAACTTTTTGAATGGAAGAAAATTAATTTTACTCTCTCCTTTCCTATCTCTCCCCCTTTGCCATATATCAAAACAGATAAGTATAGCAAAAATAAGATTGCATAAAAGAAATAAATAAGATTTTGCTGTACTGAACCATTTCATAATTAGATTAAACTAAATCAGTCAATTTTTCTCTGTAGGGACCTGTCTAACCCAATTAGCTACTTACTAACTGTTATAAACAGTAGTTTTTGCTAGGGTTAGTCAAGTTAAGTGTTTCTGTTCAAGTTAGATTTTCTAAGCTTGACACTTAACTTGATTGCTGTGAATTGTATTTAGTGCCCCAATTACTGCAGATGCACAGACTTAAGCATCTTGAATCAAGGCAAAGACCTAAGCATCTCAACCCTTTCTAGGTTATCAATCAAAGTACCCTTAGGTGCTTGTGAGATGCTGGCTTCTAAATCTATAGGTGCATGCAGTTCTAGGGTTATAGCCTAGGCTAAATCCATTTTCGAAAAACACCTAGTTTTGAAAGGGGGTAGTTTTGAAATAAAAATAAAACTAAGTCGAAAATGAAAACTGATTTTGAAATTAAGTAAAACAGTTTTTCAAATTCTATTTTTAGAAACAAATTTTTAAATCAAAAAAAAATTAATCTATTCTACAGAGCACAATCCTAACTGCAAAAAGAGTAAATACTTATAAACTAGTCAACAGAGAATAAAGCAGACACTCAAGGTTCAATCACAGTCAAATAGTCAAACACAAGTCAACCCTACTGAGTAGGGGCAGTCAAATAGGTACAATGCTAAGTGAATCTAAGACGAAGGACCGGGATGATCAGACGGGCCTGGCTGCCACGCATCAAATCGTGCCATCATCTCTATGTATCGTGCGTCAGCCACTTCTCGATCGGCCCGACGAGCTTCCATCTGCTCTAGGTGGTAGGCTTCGACCTCCTCTCGAAGACTCTGAACCTTTATGTCTAAATGTGTCACTCTCTGGTAGAGTGTCGGTGGAGCGGGCTCGTCGATGTGTGCTCGGGCTGCTGCAGCTATATCTCCAACGTCGACTTCGACCTCCTCGTCTGAGTCGATCGGAGCTCCGGCCTGCTATCGTCGCCAACTAAGGACCCCGGTGGCCGACACCTCTAGACCCGCTAAGGAGAAGTTCCTAAATCCGATTTCGTCAAAGTCGGTCATAGTGGTTATTTCACCCAAGGTTACATCACGACCGTGGTGATGAAGGAGGGACGTGATGATGTGGCAGTATGGTGTGCGTACTCGTCCCTGGGTCGTGACACTGGACGCATGCAGAATGGTATGAAACATATGGAGTCCAATGTCTAGGTCAAGGTGATGGACTAGGGCATAAAGAAGGAAAGCATGAAAGGGTCGCATAGTCCCAAGGTCTCTGGTAGAGAGTGGTAAGATACAACGGACCAGAACTCTATACAAGGCATAGTTCTGGGCCTGAAGTTCAACAGCTTGGAAGCGTCTGTTTGCGGGGAGGTCTGCCCTAAAGAAATAGGAGTGAATAGTGTCTAGGGTAATGTCTGAGTAGGGAGGATCAAATGGGGGGTTCCTAGGAGGATAGCAACAGAATGTGGACTGAGAGGGTCGCAGTCCTAGGAATCGGTTCAACAAAGTCGAGGTTATAGTCAAAGGAATCCCTTGGACAGTGGTGTGAAACATAAGATTATCTTGTCGAATTATGTTGTTGTAAAACTCTGCACATAGGGTTTCATTTATGGTATGTGTGCAGAAGACAAGATTATCCAATTGATAGAAATTGATGATGTTCATGGCGACAGGGCATGATTGGGTAAAAAAGTGCCTATTGAGATAACTCGTTTTAATAGGCTTGTAGATTGTTTGTGCAAACCTATTACATAACTCTAAGTTAGGAAATCTAGGGTCCGGACTAGGTTCGGCACCGGGGTTGGCCGGGTTTGGTCGGCGTCTTCTAAGTTAAGGAAATTAAAGGAAGAATAAAGATATTGCATGAGAAATTAAATTTAAATGCAATAAAAATAAATACTAATCATACCGAACGGCTCGGGGAGGCATAGTTGATGATGAGGACTTGCAAGGTCTTCTTGAAGAGAAAGAAGTGAGGAAGAAGGTTGATTTTGGTGTGGAATAGAAGGGGAATTCGGGTGCCTTATATAGGCAAACCCATGGGGGCGCCCGGGAGCTTCCGGGCGCCCCGGTCAGCAACTGCTGCCAAGGGCAGTAGCTTTTGGCTGTTGGGGGCGCCCGGGACAGTCCGGGCGCCCTCAACAGAGAGCTTTTGCAGCTTTTGCTGCATTGGTTGTGGTGGGGGCGCCCGCGTGGTTCCGGGCGCCCTGGTCAAAAGCAATGGCAGCTTTTTGACTAGGGAGTAAGAAAACCTATGGGAGGGGGCGCCCGCGTGGTTCCAGGCGCCCGAAACAGTGTAGGTAAAGACAAATTTTTGTCTTGTCTACTTTTGACCACGGTTTAATCGGTTTGACCATGGTTTGAATTGATTTGACAGTTTTGACTGTGGTTTGACCGCGTTAATCATGTTTTGACCTCGTTTACCTTGGTTTGACTATGTTGACCATGTTTTGACTGCTGTGACCATGGTTTGACAAATACAAGATTATCTCATCGTATAGGTATTAACAGAATTTCCAATTGAGTCTTAATCCATACTGTCTCACCCAGTCTAGGGTTTTCAATCACGTTAGCCTTATGGTTTTCGTGAGACAGGTTTTGATAGTTAAGTCTGTTTTGTAAATTTTTGAGTAATTTTGAAAACAATTAAATTTTGAAAACTTAATTATTTTTGAAAACAATTAAATTTTGAAAACTTACTTAATTAATTTTGAAATTTTTGAAAAGATGTTTAAATCTATACTTAGCTGAAATTTTGTGTTAGATTCGAATTTGACAAAAATTAATTTGAATTTGAATTTCAAAAATTGGCTTCCAGGTCTTGGCGAGGCACTAGGCCTTCTTTGGCCGAAGCCTTATGGGATCATCCACCCTTTCCTTGACAAAGCCTTTTAATGAAATTTCATTTTCAAAATTATTCTTTGAAAAATTTCTGGTCTAACTAGTTTGGATTTTGGATCGGTAGCTTCGGCTGGTTTCACCAGTCTAAAGAGACCAAGTAAACTTGATCTTATTAGAATTGGTTTCCCCAACGTACTATCATCTCACCTCCACCCAATACTATGTTGTCAAGTTTCAGTTAAGTTTGTTTGGTCCTTAAACTAGCCTAAGTCTAAGCATGGTAAATTGCAGAAATTAAATAAACAAGCAAACAATCATATTGCAATCAAGAATAACAACTTTATCTAATAATGAATATAGTTTTCAGTTTGGCTCCCCCTGGACTAAAGCCACGGTGATGGTTAGGCAAGATGTGAATCTTGTCCTTGGGGATCCAATACTGATTAGATCCAGTTGGTTTGTTCAGGCACAGTTTAGGTACCCATGCCTGAATTTTACCTCTGGACTGATTCAGTACAGCTAGGTAAGATCTTTGCCGGGATTTGGTTCTATAGCCAAGTCCGGATCGATTTAGAACTGATTTCTGTTTTCCAAGGATCATGTCAAGACCCTTGGAACCAGATGTAAATTGTTCTAATGCTAATCTAAGATCCTTAACCTGAGTTTTCAGGGAGGAGTTTTCCTTTTCAAGTTTTTCAACTTGAGTAGGTGTTCCTTCCTGAACCTTCTCGGTTAAGGGTTTAGAGTCAGCTCCCTCTTTCAGGAGTTTTACTTCCTGTCGGAGGGATTCGACTCGGAGTTTGGCTTTTGCCAAATCTCGAGAAAGAAACGAAATTAATTCGACTAATTGAGATCTATTAAAACCAGTTACCTTAATTTCGCCGTCTTCTGTAAAGATTAGCTCGCCGTCGTCCTGTTCTGATTCTGATTCAGTCTCGACTTGTTCTGATGCGGTCAGAGCTAGCAGGTTGGACTGGGGTGCTTCTTCTTCTTCTGAGGAGGAGGATTCGTCCCAGGTTGCTTGGAGCGCCTTCTTCCGTCTTGTCTTCTTGGAGTCCTTTAGATTTGGGCATTCTGTCTTGTAATGGCCCTTCTTCTTGCACTCGTAGCAGGTTACGTTGGGCTTGTTCTTTTCATTCGCGGGTTCAGCTGGTTCGTCCTTTCTTCGGCTGATTTTCCGTTTGTTGGTTCGGTTCTTCAGCTCCTTGTAGTAGTTTCGAGCTAGTCGGACCAGCTTAGTTTGATCTCCTTCTTCGTCTTCTGAATCTGAGTCTGAGTTAGACTCGGGTTCAGGTTCAGGCTTCTTCTTTGTTGTCCTTCCAGTTTTACCTGCAACGAAAGCAATACCTTTCTCGACCACATTGGTGTTAGATTGTTCGTGCAGTTCTAGTTCGGAAAACAGTTCGTCTAATTTTATTTTTGAAAGATCCCTTGAGACCTTGTATGCATCTACCATAGATGCCCACAAGGTGGTTCTAGGGAAAGCGTTTAAGGCATACCTTATTAGGTCACGGTTTTCAACCTTGTGACCTATTGTGTGAAGACCGTTCATGAGTTCTTGGATCCGTGCGTGGAGTTGGGCTGCTGATTCGTTGTCGGCCATCTTGATGGTGTACAACTTGTTCAGGAGCAGATCCCTTTTGCTGATCCTGGTATCTGACGTTCCTTCGTGCAGCTCGATCAATTTTGCCCAGAGCTCCTTTGCACTGTTGAAGGGGCCCACGCGGTTCAGCTCTTCTTTCGTCAATCCGCATTGAAGAGTTTGAGTAGCTTTTGCGTCGGCTTCGATTTTTCGTTTCAGAGCGGTGTCCCACTCTGTGTAGCTTTGAGGAAGTCCTTCGGCGTTTTTGGGGATCTCCAGACCGGACTGGATGATGATCCACATGTCCACCTGAGTTTTCAGGTGGACCTCCATGCGGCTTTTCCAGTAGGAAAAGTCTTCTCCACTGAAAAGTGGAGGTCTGGCGGTGCTAAATCCCTCTTGCATGGCCATTTGGTCTGTAAAAGAAAACTAAACAAAAAAACAAATTTTCCAAGACTAGGTCTTGGATTAGTAGTGCTGGATAAATTAAATAACGAGGGGTGTTGCACCAACCTCGCTTAATAAAAAAATTGCACGATATATTTAAAAAAAATCGTAATGGGAAAGAAAAAATAGAAAATAAAAATCCGAAAAAAATTTAAACTGGTGGTTGCACCAGGTTTGAACTTCCCCGCTCCGATACCACTTGTTGGATCGAGAAAACCGATAGAGGGGGGGTGAATATCGGAAATCGTTCGGATTTTCGTAAAGAGCACGTACGCAGCGGAAATAAGATAAAAACAATCACAGCACAAAGACACAGTCGATTTACTTGGTTCGGAGCCTGTGTCGACTCCTACTCCAAGGCCCACGGTCGTTGACCGTTTACTTTGGGCAATTCTATATACGAGCAGAACAGTTTACAATATTTGATTACAAATAGGTGCACTAAAATAGTAAGAATAAAACTTTCGATCTTCGTTACCGACGTCCGGAGATGATTGACTTTTTCGGGACAGCGGGACGTCGTCGGCTCGAGTTGGAGTGTTTCCGGAGCAAGGCACGAGCGTAGAAGATCTTTGAGGCGTTGAAAGAAGTGATACCTTGAAGCCTTGGTCGAAGGCCCTTTATATAGGGCTTGGGGGAGCCCGGGATGTCGGGGCGCCCCCCCCCCCCCCACGTGTCCTTTGATCCGCCAAAGTCTCGGTGGCGTCTGATCCTCTGGATCCGCTTTGACCGGGGCGCCCGGGAGCACGGGGGCGCCCCGCCCAGCAGCTCTCCGAACCCTTCTTTGCTTGAGTTGTTTTGTATGCACTCTGGGGGCGCCCGGGACACTCCGGGCGCCCTGGTCAGCTATTGCCTCACTCCTTTGAGGCTCTCTAAGCTGCAGACACACGTTCCTTCGGTCCTGCATCCAGGGTTAGTCCAAAACACAATGTAGCAATAAAATATTTATTTATATAGCCTTAGCTGTCTTGGTTCTGACTTTGGTCTCCCATATGGAGTCCTAGGTCGAACCGACGCCTACTGTTCCCTCGACGGGGAACGCGTCCTCGCCTACTCCTCTCGGGAGAGTTTACCTGATGCCAACCGCTCCTTTGGTTGGACTTTTGCCTGACGGTCCTTTGTCAGGTCTTGGATACAGCCAGTCCTTCGCCAGTTGCCTAGCAATCCTTCGCTAGGGCTTGGATACTGGCTGTCCCTCGCCAGTTGCCTAGCAGTCCTTTGCTAGGGTTTTGCTACTGGCACTCCTTCGCCAGTTGCCTAGCAGTCCTTCGCTAGGGCTTTGCTACTGGCACTCCTTCGCCAGTTGCCTAGAAGTCCTTCGCTAGGGCTTTGCTACTGGCACTCCTTCGCCAGTTGCCTAGCAGTCCTTCGCTAGGACTTTGTCTCTGCACACTAGAGTAACTTGTTAGAAACACAAGTAAGACTTAACTTTTGACCTCTGTTGCCATTATCAAAACACAGGTTTGACTTTGGGGCCTTCTGTACCAACACCCTCTATCGGTTTTCTCGATCCAACATCAGGTACATTCTCCCGAGAGGAGTAGGTGAGCACGCGTTCCCCGTTGAGGGAACAGTAGGCGTCGGTTCGACCTAGGGCTCCATTTGGGAGACCCAAAGTCAGAACCAAGACAGCTAAGGTTGTATAAAACTAACACATTATTGTTTTATGTTGTTTTTGTACTAACCCTGGATGCAGGACCAAAGGAACGAGTGTCTGCAACTCAGAGAGCCTCAAAGGAGTGAGGCAGCAGCTGACCAGGGTGGCCGGAGTGTCCCGGGCGCCCCCAAGGTGAATACAAAACACATAAGCAAAAGAAGTGCTTCGAAAGCTTATGGGCGGGGCGCCCCCGTGCTCCCGGGCGCCCCCCATGCTCACGGGCACCCCGGATGGTCCGGACGCCCCCAGGTCAAGGTAACGAAGCAACAGCCAGCGAAGCCAACAGATAAGAGTTGACCCAATCAACCCGGGCGCCCCCAGCGTCCCGGGCACCCCCGTCAAAGCCTGATCCCGAGTTTGAAGGGATCAGAGCTGACCGAGAGGAACTCGGATCAGCTGACATGTGGGGGAGGGGCCCGACGTTCCGGGCGCCCCCAAGGGCTATAAAAAGGCCCTCAACCCCAAGGCTTCAGGCAATCAATCCTTCCAACGCATTCACGCTCTTCTGCTCTCGCGCTCTGCTCCGGAAACCTCCCGACTCGAGATTCAAGCGTCGACGACGTCCCACTGCTCCAAAAATATGATCTACTTCGGACGTCGGTAAAAGAAGAGTTACTTTTAAAAGTTTACTGCAATAATTTTGTAATACTATTCTGTAAACTGGTTTTGCAAAAATATAGAATTACCCGCAGAAAACGGTCAACGACCGTGGGCCTTGGAGTAGGAGCCGACCGCGACTCCGAACCAAGTAAAAAACTTGGTGTTTGCGTGTGTTTGATTTACATTTCCGCTGCGTAATAACTCTAACTTTAAATCCGAAAGTTTAACGATACTCACCCCCGTCTATCGTTTCTCTCAATCCAACATGAGCATCCATATGCTCATGCTACTTTTGTAGCTCAGGTACCATAGCGGCCAGTATGATGCAACTCGCAAGTTCAGAATCGTCCACATGTTTCTGATAGGCCACTAACTGGTCTGGAGTTGCATCTTCAGGAGGATGGTTGGGAAGATGTTCTTCAAGGACATAAGCAAGCTTTTCTGCCTTGAGGACTATCCTCAGGTTTCGAAGCCAGTCCATGAAGTTTGGCCCAGTCAACTTATTGGAGTCCAAAATGGAACGCAAATTCAGAGAAGACATGATCAGGTGATTATCCTAGAAATACAAATTGAGGTTATGTGATGAGAATAATAAAGAATTCATCAATATACATTAATTAAATCCTATTTATTTTTCGAATTGAATAACCCTTTTTATCAATTCGGGAGATTATAGGAACATCTCCAAATAGGTTGATATCCAACCATAGATAAGAACAACCATGGCTAGAGTCCATCAAGTTATTTTTAGCTATGAAGGTAGATAATTGTACCGAGTACATATTATACATATGTAACTATCACATTATGCTATCAACTAATTGAATGTTTGTATAAATCATTGGGTTGTTAACTCATTAAGAAGTATGCAACAATATACATAGCACCCAACTGCACCTCTCTTTACATCGACCTTGGCTATGACACAACAAATCGATGCTCCAAGCTTAAGGCTGACCCATTAATCAAGAAATAGTTTTAATATGGTTGGAGCTCATTCAACCGTTTAGTCAGGCTTGGATGTGTCCAACAACCAAAACTAAGGATTGACCTCTGACTCCAACTATATTAATCATAAACTAATTCCATGATTTGAACATGTTGAGGTTCAAGCCGGGCATGGATGTGTCCATCAACCCAAACGAGAAAAAAAACTCCGGTTCTAACCATATTAATGGAAGGTGTTGGTCTTAATATTTTGTAAGGGGTTTTGAGTCTCATCCTTTTCTTTTATGCACATTCATGACATATATTATGTCATGTTCTAATAATTTCCTTAATAATGTATGTATGTGACTTAATTTATCAAGTCTCATTAATTGAATTACGAACCGGATTTCCTAATTCTAATTTCATACTTTATTCAAGGAATTATTTGGGGAAACAATTTCCTGAATTATCATAATCAACTTCGAAAAAATATGTTTAAGACTTTGATTTCTCTAAATCAAATTTTATTAAATTAAGAGACAGATTCCTTAATTCAACCACATATTATTTTCATGAAAATCTTATTTAACGAAATATACTCTATAGGAAATAATTTTTCTAATTAATTTTGGAGACAATAATATGTAAGAGCATCACCTCATAAATCAAATAAGGAAATTATCATTTGAGAATCACCCTAAAAATTTCCAAGATTTGATCACATATTTTATTTATAGAAAATTAATATCAATAACTTAATTTGGATGGCTCCCCCAAGCTGAATCCAAATTAAACATTTGACAATTTAAATTCAATTTAGGAAATTTAATTATAACAACTAACTTTAAATCGGACGGCTCCCCGAGACTCAATCCAAAATAAAGAATTTTGTAAATAATTTAATTTCCAATTATAAATTTAAATGCCAATTAATATTCCCATAATTTGTCTAAACTTTCTCGAAAGAAAGTGCCCAAAATTGCGAGCTTTCCATAAATTGAAAGTTTCCAAAAATAAAAGGTTTTCAGAATAATTGTAAGTTTCCGGTACAAAGAAAACATACGTTTTTCCAAAATTGAAAATTTTCCAAAATAGAAAATTTTTAAAATTGGAAAGTTTCCAAAAATAGAAAGTTTTCACAATTATCATAAAATTTCAGAAACAGAGATATTTCAAAAGTTTACGAAATTTCATGAGGATTTCCAAACTTTGAAATTCCTAAATCGAAAATTTACCATAATTAGATAGTTTCCATAATTAAAAATTTTCCAAAATTGAGATCATGATAAAGCTTTCCGCAAAACAATTATATGATTATGTTGAACACAAACCTCGACACTGATACCACTGTTGGGACCGGGTGCATGTTGACATGGATGCGGGTTCGTAATTTTAAAATTAATTACGTGCAGCAGAAGATTTAGCATAAATAATTTCTCTAAATCATTTAACCACACATCTAAGCATGCAATTTTATCTTGTATAGACATGATCATATATTTAAAATTTTTGCAGAAACGTAAACTAATTTACATATTACCTCGCGTAACTCAAAGGAAGGGGCGAGATCCAACCGTAAGCGTCCCTTGGAAGCTCCGCCTCTATTCGCGTCCACGCCGAGTATCTTCGGGATGACTTCGCAAAGCCACGAGTTTCGTGTTCTCGAGAACTACTAGATTCTCTGAGAATGCGACGAGAAAAACCAAGAGAGAAGGCAGAAGACTAACCATAAAAGGATGGTCGGCTGGTGCTCCTTCTTGGGGCTGGTTGGCGCACGGCAAGAAGTGGAGAAGAGAAGGAGAGAAAGAGAGTCTATGTCTTCATCTCTATAATTATCACACACCCAAGCCTTGCCTTGGGTCTTTTATATAGTGGCCTCTCAACCATCAAGCCTCTCAAATATGGAATAACTTATTCCATCATGCCAAGTTTGATTTTATATCATGGTTAAAATCATATTTTAATTCATGATAAAAATCTTCTCTCCTATGGAATAAATTTCCTTATCATGGTAAATCAATTCATGATTGATTTTATAAAATAAACCAATCCACGGTTCATTTTAATTTCCATGAAAAATAAACCAAACCATGGTTTATTATCTAAAAATTTATATCATCCATAATTTTATAAAACAAACCACACTTAGTTTATTTTATAAATTGAACCAAAAACTTGGTTCTCTCCCTTTGTTGTGGCCGACCAAGCAAAGAGGATGGAGGCCCTCTTTGGTCGGCCCATCCAAGCCAAGCCCCAATGAATTAAACTTATTTAATTCATCTATTAAGTCTTCAAAAGACTTTGTCATTTTACGCTTTCGATGCGTCTCTCAAAAATTCAGATTCGACTTATCGTTTGGCTCAACTAAACTTAATCTCTCTTGATTAGAAAATCCAATTTTCAACTCGTTTTAAAACCCTCGGATTACTCGTAGTGCGTGTGACTAAATAGGCTTTCGATTTATATTGGTCGTCTATAATTAATCAATTATAGAACGATCATGAGTGGCACCTAGTAGTACATCATGATCCCCAATTAATCGAAAGATCAACGGTTGACCTCAGAAATAATTCTGAAACCCTTCAGCAGCTATAATAAATCGTGCCCCATTCCCTTCACATTCTTATATTCACTTGGTTCAGGACATGGTCTATGTGTGTCAGTCCCCACTAGGCTGACTACGTCACACCTAGCCCAAGTAACATTTTCTCGTCCTACGGATTCTAATTACTCTCATGTATTTAAGAGATTCATACTCTGAACATGTCATGCTCTGGCCAGAGGCTTCGAGTATCAATCTGACGATATGCCTCGGGTATACATCTCCTCGCAAGGAGTGGTGAATCCTTTGTAGGCTGTTCAAACATCTTCGGGCACTTTGGCTTATACCCAATCATCCTGGGTCCACACCTCCTTGGAGATGCTTGCTTAAGATGTCAAAGTATAAGTCTCCATGACCAAGATGACTTGAACACCGCAAGTCAAAGGAACATCGCACTTAAGCTGCAGTAAGAACTTCACTGACATATCTATATGTAGACTACCAAATGAAGTTTTACAGCCAGTCACTCCAATGAACTAGTTCCCTTAACTAGCATTCATGTTTATCTCTGGACATCTCAATGTCACCAGCTAGTGAGAATCAGCTGATTAGAGAATAACTCATACTAGTCTCAACAGAATTGATAGTGTCCGTATTTATCAATTCATCGACTAGGGACAATTTCAATACTTCACAATTGCACATGTAGAGATAATCACTAGTTGTGAATTCATCATAAATTCTCTCATGCTGTGAATTGTATTGCGGACATTCAGTAAATGAGTTTAAGATCTCAATCAAATACACAAACATGTATACTCAAATAGTGAATATTCATTTATTAAAATAAATGATTACAATCATAAGGTGATTGCCTTAGGACACTTCTCTTATATCACTAACACTATATTCTTCCAGATTCTAACAACATAGATTAGGAGGAATTACGGTTTAGTATATTTCTTCTATCTATATTTTTCAGTTTGATATTATAACATCATCTTTGTTATCTGTATTCTTGGACATGTTTACCAATACAAGAATTAATTAACTACATTATAGATTGAAAAGGGTGAAGTAACTAATTTAAATTTTCTCTAGATGAATTTGAATTTATATATTGTGCAGTGTTAGAATACTGATGGGAATGATGATCTTCATTCGGTTGGTATTATATCTTATATACTAGTCAGACTGTTAGATTTCAACCCTATAATTCAAGTAAGTTATAAACTATTTTACAGGTATATGAAGTCATATCTTATTTTCTATTTATTACAATTTGCTTATTAATTTGCATGACATATAAGTTTATCTTCGAAGACTGTATTTGAATCATAGTGCAAGCAAGTTGAAGTTCCATTAATATTGGGATGGGAATGCCTTCCTAAATTTGCACTGTGAGACATGGGATTTGGCTAGTTTGGCATTCGTGTAGAAAATTTTTCTCGTGAGAACTAGACTTTGTAATATTAAAATATGTAAAACTAAATAGCTTAAGTGTGGGGGAGTTGATAAGTACCATTTTATTGATTATTTTAGTTGCTAAAATCCATGTTTGACCCATATTTTTCTTGCTTAATTGTGAATTTACCCTAGGTTCTAGAAATTATTGCTATTTTGAACTTAATTACAAATTTATACATATTTGGATTATTTTGCCACTAAATTTTTATCTATTTTTGTAGGCATGAAAGGATCATGGACCTAGGGCATACTAGGTCAAATTTGATTCGGAAGTGGACCCGGATCGAGTTATCAAGCTTCGGATTAATCTGGGCCGTCCGATTCAAAAGCGGCTAGATCTGAGCCATCTGGGACCATCTGAGATAATCCGAGCTAGGGTTAGGGTTGATCAAGCATCTGGATTAAGATCTGAAGGTTTCATCCCAACAGAGCTCATTCAACCGTTGGATCAAGCTCAGAGGGTTCTAGATCGTCTATTCAAAGATTAGGTTCTAGACCGTCCATTGCACATCTGGAGGATCCGAGCTACCACGAGGCAGATCCTGACCCCTGATCATCATCATCAAAGTTTAGATTAAATCAGAGCAAGATCAGCCATTGGAATCATTCAAATCAATCTGGACCGTCCATTATTAAGTACTTAATCAAATTTTTCCACAGGTTTCTCCTCGTCGCGTCTCCGCCGCACTGTTCTTCCTCTTCGCGTGTTCTTCATCTTTTCAGCTGTTTCTTCAATCCAAGGGGCGCGACCACCTCATCTCTTCATTTAGATCAAGTCGAGGTCACTGGGGAGAGCAATCCGTGGAGGTTTCAGCTCGGAATTGGGCAAGAACAGAGCTGAGTGAGGGTTTCCTCAGCTCTGCATTTGATTGTTTCGATTTCAGCTTTGTTCCATTCTACATCAATCCAAGCTATCTGGAGGGGTTCTCAGATAAGCTCGGATCATTCCTGCACCTTCATTTCAATCAGACAAGGCTGAATTGAAGAAATCGATTGGGTTTTCCATCTTGAACAGAGTTTGAGCTGAAATGGATCGCAGATTCAGTTCCCCAGTGAATTGCTGAGCTTAGGGGTTCGAGGCCAGCCCTTGCGTGATGAACAAGGAGATCTTGAGCTAATGGAGTGATTAGGGTTTAGATTTCTTATTATAATTTCAGTTTTAGCTGTAATTTTCAATTTCTGCAACTGTTCTGTTCTGTTTTTTCGTATCAGCCACTTAGTTTCAATTTCTGAATTGTTCCAGCTCTAATTAGGTTTTCATTTTGCAAGTAGTTAGCTAGTGAACTTGTTTAGTGAACAATAGTTTGTAATTTTAGTTTAATTCTCGTTTCATTGCTGCGTTTCAGCTTTACTAGTTGCGTGCCAAGTTTTTTTCTTCTCCTGCGTATCAGATTTCATCTTAATGCCCTTAATTTTTGTATTAATTGAGCTTAGCTTTAATCTTTTGAGTCCATTTTGCAGAATGTTTCATTTGCATAGCAATTGTTATTGAGTTTCTGAAGTCAGTTATTCATTGTTTTCAGTTTTCGATTTCTGCAGTAGGGTTCAGACTTGCGTATCCCTATTTCTGCAAATCAGTTCATTTTCTGCAACTTTCAGTTTTTAGTGCAATCGAACTCAGCTTACTCTATCAGCGTTTACCATTGAATTGTAGCTGCATTCCTGCCTTCAAGTTGCTGAAATTTTGCAGTGTTGTTGTGTCAAGTTTCTGCACCATTCCTGTTTGATCAGTCTTTGAATTCTGAAATCCTTCATCTATTCCTGCATCTCATTGCCTTCTTAGATGTTCTTCCCAAGCTTAGTTGATCAGTCTAAATTCCTGAATTGCTATATCAATTTGGCACATAGTTTTCTACTATTTTCTTTCTTGTGTATCAAGTGTTATTTTTCCACTTCCTGAATTGCTGAATTTCTGCAAGTGTATCAAGCTTAACCTCCGCACTGATTTGTATCAGGATTAGACACTCCTTGTAGAGTACTTTTGTGCTTGAAGTAGCTTCCATCGCATCCAATCAATTTCTGAATTGCAAAATCTCCTTTGCAGCATTTTTCAGCTTGCATTTCTGCACTTGATGTCAAGTGAAGTGTGGCACTGATCTTGTATCAGTTTGGTTGAAGATTGAGTTGCAATTGTTTCGGTTGGAGTAATAATTCTTGAAGAAGTTCCTTGCATTAGTATCAATCAGAATCCGGTTTGATTTGATAACAGATTTGATTTCCAAATTGGACAAGGTTGCATTAGTTGGATAAATTGTTCATTGGTTGAGTCCCTTAATTGTCATTTGCCGAGTTAAGCTCCAGAGTTAAAATTCTTTTCTTTTCATTTCATTTTCATTTCCGATTGCAACCCAAACCCCAAATTTCATTCGAAACCCGAAATTAACAAACGACACATAAACTCAAGCGTGAATCACACAACATCAACTAGCCCTTGGAAAAATATGACCTGTGGCCCCTTTACTACGTTTTCATTCTTGATTGCAAAAAGGGTTTCCAGCATTTATAAATATCTAAATTTGAAACTCACACTTCCGTGACAGCCTATTTTGTGGCCATCAAATTTTTGGCGCCGTTGCCGGGGAGCAACTAGTTGAGTTGTTAGATTTTTGCTTGTGTGCTTATGGGCATATCATTTGATTCTATTTTCTTGTGCTTTATCTTGTGTATACAGTTGCTGCCATTTTTCTTGTTTGTTTTGTGACAGGGCTGCAAGATCAAAATGTTTTCACCAGAGGACTGTAAAGAGATCACAAGTGCACTGTCAGAGTTAATGTTTTGGGTGAATAATGTGAATCAACAAATATCCAACAGGCACTCATCTACTTTTCAGCAACCAAATCAGTTTTTTCAGCCACCATTACAACAATTCTAGCAACCACAACAATTCCAGCAGCCACCACAGCAATTTCAACCGCAATTCCAACAATTTCAGCAAGATCATCAGTCAAGTCTACCAAATTTCTAGCAAACTCAGATTGGGCAGCCACAATTCCAGAGTTTTGAGCAACCATTTCAGCAATTCCAGGCCCAATTTCAGCAACCTTATCAACAAGATCAGTCACATTTTCAAGGAATTCAACAAGTGTACCAAGATAATTTGAATTTCCAGCAACCATATCAATTTCCACAGCAATTTCAGCCATGCAACCAGAATTTTCAGCCTCCATTTCAACAATTTCAGCAAGATTTTCAATCAAGTCAAAATTTTCAGCAAGGGTTCCAACCATTTCAGACTTTCCAGAATCAAAATCAGAGTGGATTTCAATATTCACAGCAAAATTTTCCACCAAACGATCAGAATTTTCAGCCACCAATTCAGAGTTTTCAATTCCAGAATCAGAATTTTCA
Source organism: Boesenbergia rotunda (assembly GCA_024364735.1). Lineage (NCBI taxonomy): Eukaryota > Viridiplantae > Streptophyta > Magnoliopsida > Zingiberales > Zingiberaceae > Boesenbergia > Boesenbergia rotunda. The sequence goes on from JAGFNQ010001118.1 coordinate 176,407, forward strand.
GCAACCAATCCAATCTTCCAACCAACAATTTCAGCCCTATGATCAGAGTTTCCAGAATCATAATTTTCAGCCATCTCCACCAAGTTGTGAACCAACTTTTCAGCAATTTAATCAGCCTATTCAACCATTTTATCAACCCCAACAGTCTCAATTTTAGACTTCACAGCCTATATACAGTTTTGAGCAGTCTTATGCTACATTTCAAGGCCAACAGGAGTTCCACACCAATCAAGGAGGCTTTGAGAATCCTAATGAGAATGAGGCTCAACAACAAAGAATGGAGGAGATGTTTCAACAAGTTCTACAATATCAACAAAAGCAACAAAGGCTTCAAGACATCGAAAGAGGCGTTGGACAAATTGCTAGTCAAATGAATCAAATGCAAGTTCAAGGATCAAGCCAACCCATCTCCTCAGGCTACTCAGGAATTTAAGGGGTATGATTATGAACTAATTTGGAGGTGTGGAAGAAGAAGAAGAAGTCATCAAAATCCGGAAACCTACAACATGCATTCCTCCTGAAGTTCTTGTTCAAAATTCATTTCCAAATGTTTCAGCTCAAGAAAAAGATTTTGAAGCACAACAGGACCCTTCTCATCTTTTATTTTGAGATGATAGTATTATTGATGGCCCTAATTTTTCTGATATTGCTGTTGCAGATATTACAGAAGGAGCATGCATAGGAGATGATTCTACAGGTGTAGGGGATTGCACTAAGCCCCAGGAACCACCACAATTGACTGGTACATTAGAAGATTCAGAAGATGAACCAGAAAGTGTGGGGACTTGCATGGTGGAAGCAAGAACCCAAGGATCACCTGTTTTAGTTGAGTGTCCACCAGAATCTGACCCTGAAGAGGAGATTGCACATTACCAGGAGGAGCCGATAATTACATCTACTCTTGTAGAACCTCCAGGTATTCTTCAGCACGATCAGGTGAGTATTCCGCCTATTTTTTCTGAAAATTGCATAGAGGTACCTCAAACTGATTCCATTAGTGGTGATACACTTATTGATACATCTTTTGTAGAATTTGTCGAAATTGAAGCATGTAGGGGTACATATCATGAAAATGCTGATAGTGAAAATTTTTTAGAAAAGCCTGAAATTGATGTTGTATATTGTGATGAATCTCTTGCCATCTCTTATGCTGAAGTTGAGTGTGAAAAACTTATGGAGGTACCTAAGATTGACTTTATTGGCTGTGACACATTTCTTGATATGTAAAAATTGATTGTGAAAATTTTTTAGAAGAGCCTGAAATTGATGTTGTTTATTGTGATGTAGCTCTTGATATATCTTATGCTGAAATTGATTGTGAAACACTTATTGAGGAACCGAAAATTGATTTCATTGATTATGATAAGTTTGTTGAATTACCCTGGGTAGATATTCATTCTGAAAAATTCATTGAAGTACCACAAATTGATTTAATCGAATATGATACAGTTTTGGATATATTTCATTTAGAGACTGATATTATTTCATTCCTATCTTACCCTGCACGCTTGAGAGAGGTACTACATTGTTTTGCAGGGTCCAGAAGACTTTCGAGTGGGTGCTCCATCTGAATAGACTCCAACCTCCTGGAAGGACTTTCAAAAGGCATAAAAAGGGAGGATCTTACTTTAATTCAAAGCACTCCACCTCTTACATGGCTATTGTACTTAAATCGCCTTCGGCCACCGGAGCAAATTTTTGTAAAGTTCAAGTGTGGGGGAGTCATAATTCTCTCAGCTACCCACACTCTTCCACTACCACGATGGAGGCTACTTCTTGATAGACTCCGTCCACCAGAAATAAAAGGGAGTTAGTTCTTTCTTGTATTTTCTTTTATTGCATGTTTCATTTTTATGCTTTCTAGAAGTAGAATTTTCTTTTAAAGTGAGTCCTTGTTAAAAATGCATGTTAGTTTTCTTGGAAATTTGGTTTCTTACATGAGTGGAAATAAAATGTATCCCTCTAGGTTATCTCCATAGCATTTTAGAGTCTTTTGAAAATAAATTAAATTTGGTTGTTAAAACTTAAGGTTGAGCTAATGGATGAAATCTTGGATGCTTGAGTACTACTTGGTTTTAGATTCTTAATTGAGGACTTGAGATGAATTATTTTTGCCTAGTGAGAATTAGCCTTATATTTGTGACACACATATGCTATTGTACTCTAGAACTTGCTTAGGTTCTTTCAAAATCATATTTCAATGATCGGATCATATCTATAGAGGCTAATCCATTTGTTTTCCTTTCCACATCAATTTTTAGCACTAATCATGTTTATTTTATTTTTCTTTACTTATCTCCTACTCTTACCCTTACTTTTCTATGGACTTGTTGTTTGGGAAGTTTCTTAATGCTACTTTGCCCGAGACGGACCAAGGATTAAGTGTGGGGGAGTGACTAGTGTTTTGGAAATATTTGGTATCAAAGAGGCATTTCATGTCAAGAAAAAAAAATTTTGCCAAGAATGAGTTTGAGTGAGTTTGGTGTCGAGAATGAGCAAGAAAGATGGAAGCAATTGGAGATTTAGCTTCCTTATCATATTTTGAAGATTTAAGTGGCAAGCAAAGAAAGAAAAAAAATCCGCACCATTTCAAAGAAAAAAATCAGTGCCAAAAGAAAAGAAATGGCTGTGGAGCATGTTTCGGTTGGCAGGTTTTCTCTTCAGCTGAATACTCAGATAGAGCAGAATTTGCAGCTGTTTGTGCCAAGGAAATTCGGCTGAAGAAGGCAGAAAACTTCTGTACCAAGGATTCAATTGGCACGCAAAGCAGAAATTGATGCAAAAAGGGAAGAAAAGAAAAATTTTCTGTTAAGCCATCTTGGATTAGGAATTGGGTTGGCAAGCTGAACTGTTCAGAACATTCTGAACTGAAACTAGTGCAAGAGTTGCTGCCGAGTGCTAGAATCTGAACTCCAGCTGAAAACAAGTTGAACTCCAGCTGAAGACAAGCTAAATTGAAGCTGGACACAAGCTGGAAAATCTGAAACTTAAGCAAAAATCTGTGCCAAGTCAAGTGCAGAAATTTGTTTACCATTAAATTTGTTTCTATACAAGCTGTGGAGCAGATTCTCTAGAAGCTGAATCGCCACTAATCTGAATCGAATTACAGCTGTGCAGATTAGTTGATGGAGATTGCCAAGGTGGAAGTGGCACGCGAGTGAGAAAATTGGTGCCCAAGTATCAAGTAGAGTATCAATTTCTATGAATCTTCATGTGGAAATGCAAGTAGCTGAAGTGAGTGTGTCCACTGCTGATTAAAACAGAGAAATATGGCTGATTGGATTTCGAAAAAAAACAGGAAAAATTTGCATGCAAAGTGCAGTGATTAAGAAAAAAAATGGAGTGTATCAATTCATTCATTGAAGCATTTGAATCTTCCATTTCTATTTGATGCCAACTGATGTTGATTATTTAAGAAATTAGAGACTTGAAATGGATTCAGTGGAGCTGAATTTGCAGCTGAACAGAAAAATAGAATGGAAGAAGAAGAGTACCAACTTGAAGGTGGAGTGTATCAAAAAGGAAATTGTAAGAGATGGTTAGTGAAGATTACATTTGGAGCATCTAACTTCCTAATTGTCATTTAATGTTTCATGTTCCTAGGATGTGAATCCAAAACTGAAGAGCTCTAATTGCACATTAGAAGATCAAAAAGCAGTGAAAAAAAAGAGAACCAAGTGGCACACCATTGAGTTTTAGCACCATGAAGCAAGTGAAGTTTCTCTCACCCAAATCCAATTCAAAGCCTTGTTACAATACATTCTGACTTTACTAGAGAGAAAAAAAAATGATGAGAAGAAAAGAGAAGGAAGCAAGGTTGGCACGCATAGACAAGAATTGGCACATTGAGAACAAATGGAGTTTTCTTCATCCAAATCAAGGGCATTATTCAAGATTGACTTCACCACACTTTTTATTTCATTACAAGGACTGCAAAGAGAAGCAAAGTACATGGGAAACATTCTTGAGCAACCAAGTCTTCCACTCCATCAATTTTTCCAATTTCTTGGCTTTTACTCCATTTCTTACCATTTTCCATGTTTTCACTTGATTTTGTAGATATTGATCCTAATCATGAATAATGGTGGAGAGTAGACAATAAGCAAGCCTATGGTAGTGCCAGAAGCATGTGTGTTTGAGTGAGCTCCACTTCCATCATCAACTTAGAACTTAAGGAGAGAGCCACTAAAATTTTCCTTGAAAGACTAGTGAGTTAAATTCATCTCAATGAATCATGATGGATTAAAAGGCTAAGTTGTTGATTTAAGGACGAGACACTAATCCATAGAGCTTAGATTTTTGAGAATTGACAACCTTAGGTAATTTCTTTTCATTTGCTTCTAATTATGCTTAAGAAAATCTAAAGGATACATACTTAGTGGGTTCGCGAGACGCTCAAGATTAAGTGTGGGGGAGTTGATAAGTATCATTTTATTGATTATTTTAGTTGCTAAAATCCATGTTTGACCCATATTTTTCTTGCTTAATTGTGAATTTACCCTAGGTTCTAGAAATTATTGCTATTTTGGACTTAATTGCAAATTTGTACATATTTGGATTATTTTGCCACTAAATTTTTGATCTATTTTTGTAGGCATGAAAGGATCATGGACCTACGGCATACTAGGTCAAATTTGAGTCGGAAGTGGACCCGGATCGAGTTATCAAGCTTCGAATTAATCTGGGCAGTCCGATTCAAAATCGGCTAGATCTGAGCCATTTGGGACCATCTGAGGTAATCCGAGCTAGGGTTAGGGTTGATCAAGCATCTGGATCATGATCTGAAGGTTTCATCCCAATCTGAGCTCATTCAACCGTTGGATCATGCTCAGAGGGTTCTAGATCGTCCATTCAAAGATTAGGTTGATCTAGACCGTCTGTTGCACATCTGGAGGACCCGAGCTACCACGAGGCAGATCCTGACCCCTGATCATCATCATCAAAGTTTGGATTAAATCAGAGCAAGATCAGCCGTTGGATTCATTCAAATCAATCTGGGTCGTCCATTATTAAGTACTTAATCAAATTTTTCCACAGGTTTCTCCTCGTCGCATCTCCGCCACACTGTTCTTCCTCTTCGCGTGTTCTTCATCTTTTCAGCTGTTTCTTCAATCCAAGGGGCGCGACCACCTCATCTCTTCATTTAGATCAAGTCGAGGTCATTGGGGAGAGCAATCCGTGGAGGTTTCAGCTCGGAATTGGGCAAGAACAGAGCTGAGTGAGGGTTTCCTCAGCTCTGCATTTGATTGTTTCGATTTCAGCTTTGTTCCATTCTACATCAATCCAAGCTATCTGGAGGGGTTCTCGGATAAGCTCGGATCATTCCCGCACCTTCATTTCAATCAGACAAGGCTGAATTGAAGAAATCGATTGGGTTTTCCATCTTGAACAGAGTTTGAGCTGAAATGGATCGCAAATTCAGTTCCCCAGTGAATTGCTGAGCTTAGGGGTTCGAGGCCAGCCCTTGCGTGACGAACAAGGAGATCTTGAGCTAATGGTGTGATTGGGGTCTAGATTTCTTATTGTAATTTCAGTTTTAGCTGTAATTTTTAATTTCTGCAACTGTTATGTTCTGTTTTTTCGTATCAGCCACTTAGTTTCAATTTCTGAATTGTTCCAGCTCTAATTAGGTTTTCATTTTGCAAGTAGTTAGCTAGTGAACTTGTTTAGTGAACAATAGTTTGTAATTTTAGTTTAATTCTCGTTTCATTGCTACGTTTCAGCTTTACTAGTTGTGTGCCAAGTTCTATTCTTCTCCTGCGTATCATATTTCATCTTAATGCCCTTAATTTTTGTATTAATTGAGCTTAGCTTTAATCTTTTGAGTCCATTTTGTAGAATGTTTCATTTGCATAGCAATTGTTATTGAGTTTCTGAAGTCAGTTATTCATTGTTTTCAGTTTTCGATTTCTATAGTAGGGTTCAGACTTGCGTATCCCTATTTCTGCAAATCAATTCATTTTCTGCAACTTTCAGTTTTTAGTGCAATCGAACTCAGCTTACTCTATCAGCGTTTGCAATTGAATTGTAGCTGCATTCCTGCCTTCAAGTTGCTGAAATTTTGCAGCTTATTTCTGAAATTCTGCAGTGTTGTTGTGTCAAGTTTCTGCACCATTTCTGTTTTGATCAGTCTTTGAATTCTGAAATCCTTCATCTATTCCTGCATCTCATTGCCTTCTTAGCTGTTCTTCCCAAGCTTAGTCGATCAGTCTAAATTCCTGAATTGCTATATCATTTCGGCACATAGTTTTCTACTATTTTCTTTCTTGTGTATCAAGTGTTATTTTTTCCACTTCCTGAATTGCTGAATTTCTGCAAGTGTATCAAGCTTAACCTCCGCACTGATTTGTATCAGGATTAGACACTCCTTGTAGAGTACTTTTGTGCTTGAAGTAGCTTCCATCGCATCCAATCAATTTCTGAATTGCAAAATCTCCTTTGCAGCATTTTTCAGCTTGCATTTCTGCACTTGATGTCAAGTGAAGTGTGGCACTGATCTTGTATCAGTTTGGTTGAAGATTGAGTTGCAATTGTTTCGGTTGGAGTAATAATTCTTGAAGAAGTTCCTTGCATTAGTATCAATCAGAATCCGGTTTGATTTGATAACAGATTTGATTTCCAAATTGGACAAGGTTGCATTAGTTGGATAAATTGTTCATTGGTTGAGTCCCTTAATTACCATTTGCCGAGTTAAGCTCCAGAGTTAAAATTCTTTTCTTTTCATTTCATTTTCATTTCCGATTGCAACCCAAACCCCAAATTTCATTCGAAATCCGAAATTAACAAACGACACATAAACTCAAGCGCGAATCATGTAAATTCAATCATGCCCTAAATTAGAGGTTTCGATGATTGACGGTTATTTAAGTTTAAGCTAATACATTGGATCTAACATTGAGATTAAGTGTGCAGTAACGCAAGAAGTCCAAGGAATGGTCGGGGACCGAGTTCTTAGCATGAAGACCCGGAGTTGATGAAGCTCCATGCAAGAAGTCCAAGGGATGGTCGGGGACGGAACTCTTGGCATGAAGACCCGGAGCTGGGAGGCTCCAGGCGTGAAGTCCAGGAAACGAGAGGTTTCGCTGGCACAAGGTAATTGGATCAATTGGAAGGTTTTTCAATTGATCCAGCTATGAATTGCAGGCGTGAACTTCAGAGTTGGGCGTATCAATCGATCCACCAATCGATTAGAAGATGACTAATCGATTGGTGAATCGATTTAGACTGACTCTGTGTGGAAACAGGCGGTTCTGAATCGATTACGGAATCGATTACAAGTTGTTCTGTCCGCAGACAGAACACTCGGTAATCGATCACTCAATCGATTCAGAAACCCTGTAATCGATTGATGAATCGATTACGAGCTGTTCTGTCCGCAGACAGAACGCTCGGTAATCGATCAGTTAATCGATTCAGGATTCTAATCGATCAGCCAATCGATTCAAGTTCAAATGGCTTAATCCCATCCGTTTATCCAACGGACGTACTGCTCAACGGTTACTTGGTAATCGATTGGGGCTTCTCACCAATCGATTCAGGAAGCAAAAGAAGACCGTTATAAGAGGAAAATCGAGCTCAAACGGTAACACTGTTCCATTGCGATTTGAGCTAGGGTTTTGGTGCTTCAAGCTCTTTGTTCAAGCTCAAGTTTCCAACACCTTCATCAAGCAATCAAAGGAAGGAGAAGCAAGTCTATTGTGTAATACTTCTTTCTCTTCTTCTTCCTTGTGTTGTTCCTTGTGAAAGTTTTCAAGGGTGTTGTAAAAGGGTTTCTCCACCCTCGGGGTTGTTCCGAGAAGGAGGTTTGATAGTGAAATCTGCGATCGCTGGTGTAGACCCTTGGATTAGTCACCTCAAGGAGGTGGAGACCAAGTAAATACAAGTGTTAGCATTGGATTTGGTGGTGGGTAGACTTTGATTTCTGCTTGGAAGAAAAAGAATCAACTAAAGCGAGCTATTCACCCCCCCCCCCCTCTAGCTCTACCGATCCTCAACAAGTGGTATATTTGTTAAGTTTATCAGCTACCAGTCGACCCGGCAGCCCATCTTTCTATTTGTTAAGTTTACTGTGCTATATTTGTAACTCAAAACTGTAAACTGCTTTTTGCGCCTCATATAGAATTGCCCAAAATAAACGATCAACGATCGTGGGCCTTGGAGTAGAAGTCGACCTAGGCTCCGAACCAAGTAAAAAATTACTGTGTTCACGTGTTTTGTTTTTATCTTCCGCTGTGCAAATTCTCTATCTTAAATCAGAACGCTTTTCGATATTCACCCCCCCCCTCTATCGGTTCTCTCGATCCAACAAGTGGTATCAGAGCGGGGAAGCTCAAATTTGGTGTAACCACCAATTTGAGATTTATTTTCGGATTTACGAAATTTTTCATTTCATTTCTTTTCTTTTAGTTAATCGAGATTGGTGCAACACCACTCGATCTTGTACGCCTTTTTCAATTTTAAAATTTCATTTTTTTCACCATAAGTTAGAATTGATAAAACGATCAATTTTTGAAAATTTGACATAAACTTTTTTTTTATTATTTTCATATTTTTCTCGAAATACGTGTTACCTTAATTCAAGCAAATTTTTTTAAAAACATTAAATTCTTACTTTTTCATCATTAATCAGAATTGACAAAATCAACATTTTCAAAAATTTTATCATAAATTATTTTCATTATTTTATTATTATTTTACCTCGAAATTCGTGCAAAACTTTTTTTCCTAGTTTTTTTTGTCCCGCACTACTAATCCAAGACCAAGTCTTGGTACATTTTTGTATTTCTCTTGTGTACGAGGTTTATATTAAATGGCCAACCAAGAATGGAACAGTGCACGTCCACCACTATTCTCCGGCGAGAACTTCACGTTTTGGAGATGTCAAATGGAGTCCCTTCTGAAGGCCCACATGGACTTATGGAAGATCATCCAAACGGGATTCTCGTTTCCCGTAGAAGATGAGTCATCAATCGAGTGGGACAAACTGGATGAACACACCCTCAATCAAATTGAGACCGATGCAAGGGCAACTGCAATCCTACAATGTGGCCTAACCAAGGAGCAACTCGAGCTAGTAGGTCCATGCAGATATGCTAGAGATATCTGGAAAAAATTGATTAATCTTCATCAAGAGATCTCAAATGAAGAAGAAGATCAGGTAAGTTATCTTGCCCTTTCGGTCCAAGCACAAACAGCCGAGTCAGAGTCTGAACCCGAATCCAAAGTCGAACCAGAATCAGACGATGAATTGACTGAGACGATAACTAATTTTGAATTCTTTTCAAAATTTGAATTAAATAATCAAACAGATACTGTAATGGTCGAGGAAGGTGTAAATTCTTTTGCAGGGAAAAATCTTAAAGAACCACCAAAGAAGGAGCTTCAACTAGTACCCGAGTCCGACTCAGACACAGAATCAGAAGATGAGCCTAGATCCGAGGCGGCAAGAATCAAGGGGGAGATTCCCAATAAGGAACCAAAAGGTAAAAGTGTAAAATCAGATTTTAAAAATCATGTAATTTGTTACACATGCAGGGAGAGAGGACATTACCAAAGTGAGTGTCCTACTCGTAAGATTCAAACGACACCACCGATGGCGTCAAAGGAACCAGTTCCAAAAGCACGAAGGGACAAAAGTCGCATCCAATGCTTCAAGTGCCAGGAGTTCGGGCATTACCAACGTGAATGCACAGATAAAAGAGCTACCAAGAATGCCGGACAAACGATCGACAAAGATAAATTTACAATATTTGAAAATCCGTTATTTACCTTGAATAATGTGATTGATTCATGTAACTTAATTAAAGCAAACTTCAGAAAATTGAAACAAGAAAATGAAACTCTAAAACATAAGGTCAATAAGTTAGAAAATTTAATTCATAATCTTGCTGATTTCGAAAATCCGGAGTATTACTCCAATTGTGACCTTACTTAGACAATTGTTTGTTTTAATTATGTGTTTCTTTTTATTTTTGTTTTTTTTTTGCTTAGAATTAGGATTGGTTAGTGTAAGGACTAAATTAATTAATTGAAATTTGAACAATATAGTATTGGGTGGAGGTGAGATGATAGTACGTTAGGGAAGCCATCTCGGCGGAACTAGCCGAAGCTACCGATCCAAGACCCAAACTAGTTAGACCAGAATATACCAAAAAGTAATTTTGAAGATGAAATTTCACTAAAAGGCTTTGTCTAGGAAAGGGTTGATGATCCAATAAGGCTATGGCCAAAGAAGGCCTTATGCCTCGCCAAGACCTTGAAGCCAATTTTTGAAATTCAAATTCAATTTACTCTTTGTTAAATTCGAATCTAACACAAATTTTCAGTTAATTTTAGATCCAAATATCTCTTTTCAAAATAAATTTAAATTGGGTTTAAAAATTAATTTAACTTTTCAAAATTAATCTTTCTATTAAAATATGCATATCACAAAACAGTTAAGGATATCCTATTTTGCCACTTAGAAATGGGTGAGATGCTTAGGATCTAAAAGTTGAGTCCAACCCAACCAACTAATTCAGATTAATCAAAATCAAATCTTAATTAAATCAAAATTAAATCTTAATTAAATCAATTAAATTCAATTAAATCTTAATAAATTAAATTTAATTCAATCAAATTCAAATTTAATTCATCTGACTTTTAAAATTCAAATTTAATTCATCTGACTTTTAACATTCAAATTTAATTTAACTAACTTTTAAAATTCAAAGTTAAAATTCTAATTAATTTCAAAATCCTTAAAAATTATTTTTTTTAACTAAGGTTTAATGTTTCAAAATTAACCATTTTTTTGTTAAAATTAAATATTTGTCTCACACAACCCATAAGGTTAACATGTTTGACCACGTAGAACCGAGTGAGATATCTAGGACCTAAAAGCATGATTCACTATCCTTTTAAAAAAAAAGATTTACAAAAATTATTCAAACTTACCTCTAATTTTTAATTTATTGTACTGTACCCTACTTTTTCATTTATCACATTTTTTTGTCAAATATCACAATAAATAGAGTCTATGGCTTATTCTAATTTAGTCAAAATAGTCAACCCTAGTCCATATAGTCAAACCTGGTCAACACTGAAGTCCCTTAAGGAACTTAGATAAAAGACAAACTGTGTCGGATACAGGGGGAGTTCTTCTTAATTTTTTTCGAAAAATTCAAATTTTTCAAAAACCTTATGTTTTAAAACTTATTCAAAAACCCTCGATATTACTATCTCGTTGAAAAATTATCATCATGATTTTCGAAAACTGTGCTATCATTTCAAGTTATGTTTTCAAAAATTTATCTTGAATGTTATCATACTCAGAAGATTGTTCAAAATTATTCTTTTGATTTTAATAAATCCTAAAGACACAAAGGAAGGTCCACTTCATGATCTACAAGGACTTCTAGGATGTGTCAAATTTAGGGGGAGTTGGAGTCAAAAGAAGAATTTCTGAAATATTTTTTTTGGTAATTATTTGTTTTGAAGTTATTAGATAATTCTTATAATTTAAATCGAACCCTAAAAACTCAGAGGAAGAATACTTGTGGTCAACAAGCTTCCAAGAACTGTATCAAGTTTAGGGGGAGGTCAAATTAAAAGAGTTATTAAACATTTCTGAATAATATGTTTTCATACACTATATTTTCAAAATTGTGTCGAAAACATATGTCTTACAAAATAATATTATTTTAAAATGTTTTTGTGGCTTATAAAATTATTTTTGAAATAACTTTTGAAATAATATTTACTTGGGTTGAAAAATTTCCAGGACACTTAGGAAAATGACCTTGTAGTTAACAAGGTTTCCTAGGATTGTGTCAGACTGGAAAAGAAATCAAGTCAAGTATTCAAAATAAAATTAATTTTTTTTAATGCATAATCTTCAAAAGTACTTCTATTTTTCAAAGTATAATGTTTTGAAAAGTACTAATACTTGTAAAGGCAATAGTGTTCTAAGTGCATGAAGTTTCTAAAAGATTTGCCTACAAATATAAAATATTTTTTAAGTGGAGTTTTGTTGGTGCAGTTTAAAGTTTTTTTCTATACTTTCAAGAATTATCCTAAGTATTTTTATGTTTTCAAAACTCATAGGCTCTGATACATAATTTTTTTAAAAAAAACTTCATTCAAAATATATTTTGTTATTGATATATGGCCAAGGGGGAGAGTAGAAATTAAATTCTTCCTTAAACGTTTTTTTTAAAAGGTTATCTTAGAAATGGTTTAAAACTTAGGAGAAGAATTTCACATTAAGGGGGAGAGACAGGAAAGAGAGAAATTGTTTTAATCTTTATCTCTTTTTCAAAAAGTGCTTCAAAAGTTTCTAAGTATTTCTAAGTGTTTCAAATTTTTGTTAAGTGCATGTCTTCTCCTAAGTAAATTTTTTTTCCTTAATAAACAAAATTTATTTGTGCAAAAAACTTGTTCAAAAATTTTGCCAAATATTTCCAAGTAAAGTTTTTTGGTGAAAAACTTGTCTAGAAATTTCTTAATGACCTTGTTTTCCAAAATGCACAAAGTGTTTCCAAACAAATATTTTTAAGTGTGCAAAATTTTTTTTGGTAAACAAATTGTTTTTGGGAAATTTGAATTCAAAATTTTGCCTAAGTAATTTTTTTTGTTTTAAACAAAATTTAGACTTGCAAAGCTCTTCGAAATGTAAAATTGTCCAAGTATAAAAAGCTTTTGGTGCAAAGGCTTTTATTTTTGAAAAATACTCTGTCAAAAAATCTTAGAAATTTTTACAAAAACTCAAAACTCCCTATTAAGAACCTTATTCGCCCATGTATGTTTTTGATATATCTCAATGGGGAAGAAAAGGTCAAAGTTAAGTGTTTTAAGTGCCTTATAACACAAGTATTCAGGGTTTTAGGGGGAGTATGAGAAATAAAGATTTTTTTCAACTCTACATTAATTTTGTTTATAAACAGTTATACTTCATTGTTTACCTTTTGTTCTTAACTGTTATAAGGTTTTAACTTAACTTTGAATTGTGTTGCCATAAATCAAAAAGAGGGAGATTGTTGGTGCAGGAAGCACCATATCGAACCTTGTTTTGATATTGGTAAAGGATTCAAAGTTAAGTTTATTGATGATCTAACAAAGTTACTCAAGTGTGCAGGAAAAGTCCTAGCGAAGGGTTGCTAGGCACCTGGCGAAGGGCTGCCAGGAAACAAAGTCCTAGCGAAGGCACCTGGCGAAGGGCTGTCAGGAAACAAAGTCCTAGCGAAGGGCTGCTAGGCACCTGGCGAAGGGCTGCCAGGAAACAAACCCCTAGCGAAGGACTGCTAGGCACCAGGCGAAGGGCAGCTTGGTACTCAAGACCTGGCGAAGGACCGCTAGGCAAAAGTCCAACCAGAGGAGCGGTTGGCATCAGGTACATTCTCCCGAGAGGAGTAGGTGAGGACGCGTTCCCCGTCGAGGGAACAGTAGGCGTCGATTCGACCTAGGGTTCCATTTTGAAGACCCAAAGTGAGAACCAAGACAGCTAAGGCTGTATAAACTAATATTTTATTGTTTTATTATGTTTTGGACTAACCCTGGATGCAGGACCGAAGGAACGAGTCTCTGCAGCTCAGAGAGCCTCAAAGGAACGAGGCAACAGCTGACCAGGGCGCCCGGAGTGTCCCGGGCGCCCCCAAGGTAAACACAAAACATAAGAAAGCAAAGCAAGCTTCGACAGCTCAACTCCCGGGCGCCCCCGTGCTCCCGGGCGCCCCCGCTGTTCCCGGGCGCCCCCAGCGCTCCGGGCGCCCCCAATAGCAAGTCATCGAAGCTCAAGCCAGCGAAGCCAAGGGATAAGGTTTGACCCGGTCAACTCGGGCGCCCCCAGCGCCCCGGGCGCCCCGGTCAAGATCTGATCCCGAGTTTGAAGGGATCAGAAGCTGACCGAGACCGAGGCGGATCGAATGACACGTGGGGGGGTGCCCCCGACGTTCCGGGCGCCCCCAGGCCCTATATAAAGGGCCCTCGACCCCAAGGCTCATGCAACACTTTCAATCAACGCTTCTACGCTCTTCTGCTCTCGCGCCTCGCTCCGGAAACCTCCCAACTCGAGCTGACGACGTCCCGCTGCTCCGAAAAAGACCACCTACATCGGACGTCGGTAAAAGAAGAGTTTTCTTTCTATTTGTTAAGTTTACTGTGCTATATTTGTAACTCAAAACTGTAAACTGCTTTTTGCGCCTCATATAGAATTGTCCAATGTAAACGATCAACGATCGTGGGCCTTGGAGTAGGAGTCGACCGAGGCTTCAAACCAAGTAAAAAATTACTGTGTTCGCGTGTTTTGTTTTTATCTTCCGCTGTGCAAATTCTCTATCTTAAATCCGAACGCTTTCCGATATTCACCCCCCCCTCTATCGGTTCTCTCGATCCAACACTCCAATGCCAACAAAAAGAAATATGCTGGGAAGACATATGATCATGGCAAGAAGGAGAAGTCAAAGGATGGCAAGGGGGTGCCATCCAAGGGTAAAAAGGACAACTTGACTACTGACAAAGTGTCTAAGGTTTAGAATGTTCATTTTGTAGGCCAAGAGTCATCGGTGGCACACCGGTGTGGCTTAGTGTGGATCGAGTCACCTAGGGAGGTGGCTAAGACAAGAGCTCAAGGGGGAGCTCTAGGAGCCTTTGGGGTCCATGGTAAATGGATCTCAAAAGTTTCTCTCCTAGGAAATTAGGTTAAATGTGCCAAATAGGATTGGAAGACTTGGGTAAGTCTTAATCCTAGGTTTTGGCACATTAAAAGGGAATTTAAGGAGAAAAAGGTGAAAATAAGATTTTAATCGGTAAAATTAAGGTTTAATGAGCAAATACCATATAATTGAGTGCTAAAAATGTATCATGACCAAATATTAGAAAATATATCAAGGAAATGCCGCAATTAGGACTTTTGAGATGAGTTTAAACGATACATTTTAAAGAAAGTTGAGTTTCGTGCTAATCTTGAGATCCAGAGTACATTTGTTTGGAAACATATTTTTCCCAAGTAGACATTGGCCCCACAAATCTCCCCACGAAAATTTAGAATTTTTGGAGATTTAAAAAATTATTTAGGAATTATTGAAATTGGGCTGAAAAACTTGAAATCCAGGTATCAGTCGACTGCCCTGGGGGCAGTCGACTAGTCTCAGCCCAGAAACATTCTGTGAGTTTTAGGAGTCGACTGCCATGGGGGCAGTCAACTGATCCAGTAAAGTTAGGTAGTAAAAGGTATTGGATGATAAAACCTGACCTTAAAATTAAGATCCATTGATTATACTTCTTGGACAAAGGTTTGCCTCATGGGTTAATGGTGATTATATGAATGAGGTCATATGAAAAATTCAAGAAAGTTTGATAAATTTCTCATGTGTATCTAGGATTAAGAAATAAAAAGGGAGAAAAAATTGAGGACAATTCCATGTGTCAAATTATAATGATAAGCCTTAGCAAACACATGAAATTCTAGATGGATGTGAAAATTGATACCAAATGTCAAACCTTTTAGGAAATTAGAAGTTGTGCCAAAAGTCAAGCACATTTGATAATCTTCATGAAACCATATTTTTCTAGGATAAGATATATCCTACCAAGTGTGCTTGCAAACCTTTAGGTTTTTGTTGGGTCTTGTTGAATTCTTTTGGCACTAAGGGAAAGGTTGCTTGGGAGCAGGCCTTTAATGGTGTCCAAGGGGGAAGAACTCGAGTGTTGGGTTGGGTATAACTCAACATGGTGTAATGGTGTTAAGTTGGGTAGAAACTTAACCTGGGAAAAATGAAAATTGGGAGAAGGCATAGGTTAAGAGGGAGGTTGCCTCCTAGTTGCCTTAATGTTCATAGATAATTTTTGGATTTTATGTCAAACTTGGGAATGATGATAGATACATGGTTAGATGTTTTTTCCAAGTAGGTATGAGTACCACAAAGTTCTCCACAAAATTTGAAAATTTTTGAAGATATGTGGAATTTCTGGCGCAATTCTGAAATTGGCCAGAAAACTAATAAATCAGAGTATCAGTCGACTGCCCTGGGGCAGTCGACTGGTCAGGGCTGGTGTTGTTATCCAGCAGCTGACTTGGGTCAGAATGATTGAAAACAAGTGTATGGGGGGTTAGTACACGTTGTTTAGGATCATTTGGGGATTGAAAGAATCGATAATTGGAATATTATTGGGTTCTTTTTGATGTTAGGCAAAGGGGGAGAAGTGTTAGGTTTAAGTTGGGAAACTAAACACACTTTTGCTAGAAACCCTAGGTTTAAGGGGAGCTAAGATTAAGGGGGGAGCATGGTTGCTCCATTCTTAGCGTAAGGGGAATCATGGAGAGGTTCTTAAAAAGCCTTTGTAAGTCCAATGTAGGAGGAGCTTAGGAGAAGCTTTAAAAAGCCCGTTTTGGTGAAAAATCCTAACTTGGAGGGTTAGGTGTGGGATGCCTTGGGATATGATCCATTTTGCATTACATATGCATTATTTTTGCTATTGACTACTATCTTGTTTCCCTAACATAAAAGGGAGAGATTGTTGAGGCAATCTGTGGTCCGGAGTGACCAAGTGTTTTGAAGTTTGGGCAAAGGGTTTAAGTTAGGTTTACCCTTGTTATCTCATATGTGTATGTTAAGTGTGCAAGTTGTACAGGTTACACATATGGACTTGACTGGACGGCCTCGATACGGTGAAGGATGGCATGGAGGCAAACTGGAGGCTTGCGTGCGCATCCGAGGGACTTTGGACAGCAGGGACGATGAGCTGATGGGTGCGGACTTCGAGGCATGCGTGAAGGATGGCATGGAGGCAAGCTGGAGGCTTGCGTGCATCCGAGGGACGAGAGCCGAAGATGAAGAGGGCGCGAAGGCAACAGTCGAGGCTGCTGAAGAGGAGTCAGTCGAGTCATGAAGGTACGAGTGCTGTGTGATTGTACTCCGAAAATCCTAGGGTTCGAGTGTGGAGTGAAATGCACTCGGGAAGGATAACCTTAAGTATGTGAGTAGACCAGTCGACTGGCCTGAGAGCAGTCGACTGATGAAACTCACAGAAGGGTCTCAGCCTAGGACCAGTCGACTGCCCTGGGGCAGTCGACTGGTAAGTGGCTAGTGAGTTGGCTGAGAATTCGAACGTTGAGATGCAACGGTCGAATTTCAGTGGCACCAATCGACTGCCCTAGGGGCAGTCGACTGGTAGCGAGGGTTTCAGCCAGAGTCCTATTTAAAGAGGACTTCGTGGTGGCTGAGATTCTTGACGAATCTTGTCTTGGTTAAAGACAAGATAGTAATTTTTGTGCTCAGAGATTTGCTTGGAGTTGTGGCGAGGTTTCTCCACCCATAAGGAGCGACGAGAGCTAGCCGGAGGTTATCCGGGGAGTGATCCACCGACGGATTCTTGGATTAGTCACCCGTCCGGGGTGGATACCAAGTAACTCTTTCGTGTTAGCATTAGTTAGTATTTGTTTTTATTGTTTTTGTATATTCCGCTGTGCAACTAACCGTGTAGGAAGAAAAGGGGTTCGAAAATCGCTATTCACCCCCCTCTAGCGGACATAAACGATCCTACATCAAGGTCCACTAGGTCTATCAATAGGTTTTGACTGAAACTCAAAACCTATTGATTGACCTAGGTTCCTTGGATTTCTAAAAATTTAGCATTGGTTGAAAGATATCAGTGTCTACAGTCTACATATGACCCCGAACTCTTTTTATCAAACTCTTATATGAATTTATAGTCGCGTGCCAAGTGACACGCCTCTTGGAGCTGGTATTATAAAAACAGCTTCAGGATAGAGCTGGTTTTTGTAGTGTCAGCTTCAAGCTGATGCTGGTTTTGAAAAACTAGCAACTCCATTGATATTCAGGTTTGAATCTTTTGGAGCGACTATTACAAGCTATAAAAATAGTAATAGAGGTCATAATTTGACTCTCCTAAGCTAAGTGAAACCACAACATTTAAAATGGATCGAATCGGAGTCCACTAGTCCATCAATGGATTTTGACTTAAATCCATTGATTGACCTAGGTTCCTTGGATTTTTGAAAATTTGGCATTGGTTGAAAGATATCAGTGTTTACAATCTACATATGGCCTCTAACTCTTGTTATCACACTCTCACATGAATTTATAGCCACATGGCGAGTGACACGCCATTTGAAGCTGGTATTGAATAACCAACTTCTAGTTGAAGCTGGTTGTTTAAAACCAACTTCACCATTGACATTTAGGTTTGAATCTTTTAGAGATACTATTGTAAGCTATAAAAACAGTAATAGAGGTTATAATTTGACTTCCTTAGCCAGATGAAACCACACTACTTAAAATGGGTCGAATCTGGGTCACCTAGGTCCATCAAAGGATTTTGATCGAAACTCATTAATTGACCTAGGTTTCTTGGATTTCTTAAAATTTGGAATTAGTTGAAAGATATCAGTGTCTACAATATGTAATGGTCTCTAACTCTCATCACACTCCCATATGAATTTATAGTTGCGTGCCAAGTAGTACGCCACTTGGAGCTGGTATTAAAAAATCAGCTTCAAGGTGGAGCTGGTTTTGTAGTGCCAACTTTAAATTAAAGCTAGTTTTGAAAAACAAGTTCATGATAAAGCT
This sequence comes from Boesenbergia rotunda, assembly GCA_024364735.1. NCBI lineage: Eukaryota > Viridiplantae > Streptophyta > Magnoliopsida > Zingiberales > Zingiberaceae > Boesenbergia > Boesenbergia rotunda. The sequence continues at coordinate 194,973 of JAGFNQ010001118.1, forward strand.
TTATAATCATTTTGGATTCATAGTGAATAAAAACTTCTACAATGTAGTACAAATTTCATATTTCATATACACCAATATTAAAGTATATACAGATTGTTAGAAATACACTATATAACTCACACAAGACTGATGAAATAATAGCTCTTATATTTCTCAGAAATACATATATACATATCACATATGTACAGCATATTTGATTTACAATACACACCCAAATTGTGAGGTTACAGCACAATAGATTTTTACACTAAAAATATTCAGAACTTGTCCCTCAAAATTAATAGTGATACATCAACTCTAAATTAAATGCATTTGTACGAATAAACATATTTGGAAATCAATATAATACGCAAGGGCATCAACAAAAATCTCCCTAATACCTCAATAAATTACTCGTACTGCTGAGCAGATCCAGATCATATATTAAGCGCAAATCATACACGAATATGCATGTCAATCAAATGCAATAAACATAACTCAAATAAATACAACAAGTACAAACATATGCATAATATACACATGATGCAATGATCTACTCTGTACACACACCAACGACCGCTATATTGGATAAGTCAGGTGGACAAGATACAAGAGCCAAAAATCTGTGGCTATGTAGAAAAGTCATAATACCTGTGGCTATAAAACCCTAAAAATACTTGTGGGGACTCCTAACACATGGGGAGTATCAACTGTCTACACACACCTATAACTAAGCGTGGTACAACAAGAAATATGATCGACAACATATCTCAACCACAAGTGAGTCAGTGGTCGTCGGCATGCAAACAATGCTATGATGCTTGCCACTAATATGCACAACCTCAATCAAACCAAAATCATGCAATCAATATGATACATATGCGTTCAATCAATACCAAAACATGCAACTAATCTATTGGGTAGGGAATATCAAATATCAATCAAACCCTAGATAGGTCACATGATATTTCTAAAGTACATGCGCACAAACGATACTCTTTAGATCGAAAATCAAAGGTTGAGACTGTATAACTGAAATTTAGATTTTTACTCAAAGATTAAACACGAAATAAGTATCAAGTGCGAAAATAAGAAGAATAGATTTAAGAAAAATCAACCTACTCAGATAAACAAATAATCATGCATTTAAAGGTACACAAAATTATAGAAGCAAGCAAGAAGTACCCGCCTTAAATATAACGTGTATCAAAGTAAACCTGACAATCAATCATACGAGTCCGAATCAAGGTCCTGAGTGGTGGCCAGCGAAGATGGCTTTGCGTGGAAGGAAGATTGCAAAAAGGCTTGCGGGAAGGAGGTTGCGGCATCGGGGAGAGGAGAGGAGTCACGCGATGAGGGGAAGGCAAGGGAGAGATCGCGGGCAGTTCCTTCTCGTGCGACGAAGAGGGGAAGAGTTGGCGGTGTGTGGAGGCGGTTGCGACGAGGGGGAAAAGGAGAAGAAGAGTGGGGAGTTGGCGAAAGGTTAGGGCTCGGATTCTGGAGAAACAAAATAAAAGAAGTTGATATATATATATATATATATATATATATATATATATATATATATATATATATATATATATATATATATATATATATAATAAAATTTAAAAATTAAACTTTTCCTCTTATAATTCGAAACTAGTCAATCTTATGCTCATTTGTCCCCACAAACATTTCTAAAAAATTCTATAAGGTTATTTCCATTTTAACCCTTATTTATGGTATTTTATTTACCGTATTTTATATTCTCCCCCACTAATAATAATTTGATCCCCAAATTTCACTACTATACTATAACAAATATAAACAACTCGACAACAATATAAATACTGAACAAAGACCCACACTATGCACCTCAAAGGCTAAAATTCTTAACCTCTAATAAGTTGATAGGTTTAACCCTAGCTTCGCAACTTAGCAATCGGAGCTACTAGATCATACCCGAATCAGTCAACGAATCGCTCCCATAGTCAACCTTGACCATGATTGCGAATCAAACGAGATATCTACCATACTAACACTAAGATAGTTAATGCCTAATCATTCAGTATAGGAACCAATATATAAACCTACTAAATTGGCATTTATCCCATACCTCTCCGAATGGTAGAGACACAGATACAAGTTGTGGTCTACGTGTGAGTACCCTACCTCTCTTTCTTATGAATGTATGTGATATAGAGAAATGTAGACTATCGATATCTATCAATAACTCAGTAGGAAACACATAAATAAAACTTACCATAAAACATCGATCTATCGGCCAATTGTGTCTCCTCTCTGGTAACAGCAGGAATCCGGTCCATCTCCAGAACTGATGGTGGCATCGTCTGAATAGGCTATGACTGAATCATCTGAACTGCAGCTAGCCATTTATGCTAAGATGTTGGAGGTCCGACCTACTGCTGAGGCTGATAAACTGTTGCTTCGATCATCTGCTGAGACTGAAAACCCATAGCCTCAGCCATCTGCTAAGGCTAATAAACTGAAGGTCGGTAACCTGGGTATGGCTGATAATGAGACCCCATCATGGAATACTAGGATGCTACTGGTATGGAGACGTGCTCATGCCCATACATATAGTAGATTTGAATAGGTGGATGTACTGTCGGCTGCCATCGGTGTGTTGTCTGCTGCCGCCGACCACCTCCCTGTGGTCTCTGCTGTCCTGATAGATCGCCCTGAGTGGGGATCACTGAAGTCTCGTGTTGTGCCTTAAGAGCACAATCTCTACTCTGATGCCCTAGCAACTTACAATAGTAACATACATCCTGGCCTACTAGACACTTTGTCTTACGATATTCCCTAGACTCACACCGAAAATAATGAAATCTATCTTTCTCCCAACCCTGTTGAGAGGGCGGGAAAGTCCCACTGCATGCCCTATCTTCTTGGAATGGGAATCCACCTCAGGAGTATTCCATGAACTCTGAGTCATACTACATTTCTGTCCAGTACTTTGTTGTCGTTGATTCAATGTCTAAGCCAACTTCTTACCCTTTTTCTCCCCGTAAAACCTCAGCTGGGTCACCTTGATAAGAAGGGTCTTATCCAGTGTCTCTCAATAGGATGTCATGCCTAAGTTAACCATCCACACCTGAATATACCCGGCAAGTCCCTGAGTAAACAGCTACATCCGCTTCTAATCTCTGCAACAAGCTGCGGGCAGTACTCAGCTAATCAGTTGAACTCAGCATTATACTGCATAACCATACGATCCCCTTGTATGAGACTCAAAAACACCTATCGTCCAGCCATCTGATATGCGGTCGGAAAGTACTGACTCTCAAATGCCTCTCAGAAAGCAATCCATATGATATGCTACTCGCCAATAATTATACTCTACATAGCCTACCAGATGGCGGCCTCATCGTGCAAGTGATATGCCACAAGCTCTAACCTCTCCCAACCCGTGCATGCTATATAATGGAAAGAACCCTCCATAGTTTCAATCCAAGAGCAGGCTACACATGGATTTGACCCTCCGTGAAATAAGGTGAACCGACCCTTCACGGATGTCGCTAAACCTGAGATCCATGATTTGTCCAAAGAGCAGCCCATAGGGGCGGCAGGTACCACAGGCGGTACTACTAAAAGAGTTGTCGTAGGCACCATGAGTACGGTCGACCACACTACGGGAGGAACAGTGGGGTGTACCGGGGAAGCTACCACGGGTTGAATCGAAGGGCCTACTATAGCGGGTATCACCAGTGGAATAGTGGAAATCACGGGAGTAAGCACCCTCGCTGTAACTGGAGCAACCGATGGCAGAATTGGAGAAGGAACCCTCACAGTCTGGGGATCCAGACCCCGTGGAACACCCTGATGCATCTGTTCTTGAGTGACAGGTGTTGTCTCAGTTGGTCTCTCCGAAGACCCTACCGCTAGATCAGTAGTCTCAGCCCTCACTGACTCACGTGCCCGCCTAGGTAGTCGTCCCAAACCCGTTTACGAGGTGAGGTCAACCCGATACGGCGAGGTATACCTATTAAGATATAATCAAGTATTATTAAAATAAATAACTATTAAAAATTTTTATCAACATGCTTGCTCGTCACCTGAAGAAGTTCATCGCTGCCAAGTCCCAGATACATCACGATCGAGAAAACGTCTTCGAAAGATTCAGACATATATCCAAACCCGAGCATCCGATATCCAAAAGGTTTGGTATCAAAAAGACTCCATAAAATTTTGAAAATCTCAAAACACGAAAAATTATGAAAATTCCAAGACACTCATAAAATCGAATACCAAATAAATCGATATCAGGTAAACTCCGTACAACTCTACAACAATCCCAAATAACCTCGAAAACCTGGAACCTATGGGTTATGGGCCCACCACTCTACAAAATCCAAAAAACACTAAATTTACACTAATAAATTAGTGTCATATAGAACCTTAGAAAATCCAAAATACAAAAACATACAGATATCGCAAATCTTGTAAAACTGACATTCTGATAATCCACTCAAAAATAACTCCATAAAATCCATCGATGCCCAAATTAACTCACAAATTGACTCTGATACAACTAAATTGTCACACCTCTAGAGACTCATGCTTGGTCAAAAAATGGATAACATCTCCCCTATACGATGGAAAATCTGAAACTTATACACATACCTCTCAACACATATATAGCGCAACCACACTCGGCTAGCATTTACATAATCACAATCAAGCAGTTAAATAGTATGCCTAATAAACAATAATCATAATAAATAAATTTCCGTAACATAAATGCAACAAAGCAAAAATCCCACGAAAATAAATAAATACACATTCATAGAAAAGTTAAATACAATTTGTAACGAAAATAAAACTAAAGCGACACCAATACGATAAGATGGTAAATACAATTTGTAACGAAAATAAAACTAAAGCGACACCAATACGATAAGATTACCATGAAAGTATGAAAATGATAAAACACACAAGTGAGGGACTGGCAGCTATATCCTCTCCAGGCGACACAAGACGTAGCTATCGACTATCTGAAACAAAAAAGAAGGTAAGGGGTGGTGAGTCCGGACGAATTCTATGGGTATAAGAGTAGATAAATGCATGATATATAAAATGATACAACAAGCATATAGAATCAAAGGTATACAGTCTCTAGAATAGAAAATATAAATTAAATGCATTTATATGAATAATCATACCTAAAATTCAATGTAATACGCAAATGCATGAACAAAAACTCCCTAATACCTCAATAAACTGCTCGTACTGCCAAGCAGATCCAGATCATATATTAAATGTAAATCATAAACGAATATGCATGTCAATCAAATGTAGCAATCATAACTCAAACAAATGCAGCAAACACAAACAAATGCATAATGTTTTATACACACACTATCGTTACATTGGGTAGGTCAAGTGGACAAGATACAAGCGCCAAAAACCTATGGCTATATAGAAAAGCCATAATATATGTGACTATGAATGAAAAGCCATAATACCTATCACTATAAAACCCCAAAAATACATGTGGGGACTCCTAACACTTCGGGAGTATCAATAATCTACACACAACTCTAACTGAGCGTAGCATAATAGGAAATGTGACCGACAACCCATCTCAACCACAAGTGAGTCAATGGTCATCGACATGCAAACAATTCTATGGTACATGTCATTAATATACACAACCTCAATCAACCCAAAATTATGCAATCAATACGATATACATGTGTTCAACAATACCAAAATATGCAACTAATCTATTGGATAGGGAATATCTAATGTCAACCAAATCATAAATAGGTCATATGATATTTCTAAAGTACACACGTACAAACGGTACTCTTTAGATCTAAAATCAAAGGTTGAGACTCCATAACTAAAATTTAGATTTTTACGCAAAGATCAAGTACAAAATAAGTATCAAGCAGGAAAACAAGAAGAATAAACTTAAGGTAAATTAACATACTCAAATAAATAAATAATCATGCATTTAAAGGTAAAAAGAACTATAGAAGAAAGCAAGAAGTATCCGCCTTAAATATAGCGTGTATCCAAGTAAACCTCATGATCAATCGTACAAGTTTGAATCAAGGTCATGAGTGGTGGCCGGCGAAGATGGCTTCGTGTGGAAGGGAGACTGCAAAAAGGCTTGCGGGAAGGAGGTTGCAGCGACAGGGAGAGGAGAGGAGTTGCGCGATGAGGGGAAGGAGAGGGAGAGATCGTCGATGGTTCCTTCTCATGTGACGAAGAGGGGAAGAGTTGGCGGTGTGTGGGGGTGGTTGCGACGAGGAGGAAAAGGAGAAGAGTGGGGAGTCGGAAAAAGGTTAGGGCTTGGGCACGGGAGAAACAAAATAAAAGGAGTTTATATATATATATATATATATATATATATATATATATATATGAATTTGATCAGCTGCGGACCGCGTGCGGACTGGCGCCTGATCGGTCACCAGATCGGTCTGGTGACCGATCAGGCAAGTGCCTGATCAGTCTGGTGACCGATCAGACCTTGCCTAATCGTGACCGATCAGGCACCGGAGGCTCGAGAGCGTCCCGACGGATTCACCCTACCCCTTAGGGTTCATGCACCCCCCCCCCCGGGTTATAGTTTTGGAAATGAATTTTGAACAAGAATTTCAGGAGGTAAACTGCTGTAGGTGTCCTAACTTTGATGCTTTCTTCTTCTTCCACCAAATTTGCAAGATCACTTGAAGAAGAACTTGGCATGCACAATAGCCACCTTGAACTGATATAAAATCAACTCCGGGGCTCTCAGAATTGAGAGTAGCTTGAGAAGGTACTTGTCCTGATCTTTGGGCTTTTATTTGATTCATTTGATCAACCAATTGTCCAAGGCATCTTCCGATGTCTTGAAGCTTTTGTTGTTCTTGAAATGTGACATAAGGTTGCTGAAAATCAACAGTAGGCTGTGCATTCTGAAATTGGAGCTATTGGGGCTGCTCAAATGGTGGAATGGGTTGATTATACTGTTGAAAATTGGACTGATAGCAAAGATGATGTTGCTGGAAATTATTGTTCTGAAAATTCTGAAATTGGGGTTGGCATTGTTGATTGAATTGTTCAAATACTTGAGGGTGAAAATTCTGAGTGTCTTGCTGAAAATTCTGACCTTGAAATTGGAAATCTTGCTGAAATTGTTAAAATTGTGGCTGAAAGGATGGTTGAACTTGCTGAGAATTATAGCCCTGAAAATTCTGATTTTGAAATTGTAATGGTTGTGGTGAAGACTGAAACTGAGTGGGCTGAAAGTTCTGATTTTGATATTGGAAAGTCTGAATTGGTTGGAGCCCTTGTTGAAAATTATGACTTGGTTGAAAATCTTGCTGAAATTGTTGAAATTGTGGCTGACAAAACTGATTTGTTTGCTGAAAATTCGAATAGGGTTGTTGGAAATCTTGATTTAGCTGCTGAAATTGTTGGAAAGGCTGACCTGGCTAAAAATTTGAGTAGGACTGCTGAAAACTCTGAAACGGAGGTTGTCTTTATTGTGGAGGCTGTTGTGAATTAAAATGATTCCCCCAACTCGAATTGCTAGTTGAATGAATAACTGTAGGGTCTTTGTTAGGATTTCAATTGCTTAATCCAATATTTTAACTCCACCAGTGCACTTTTGATCTCTGATTGTTCAGTTGAAAATATGTTGAATCTGCAGTCCTGTCACAAAACAAGTAAAATGGCAACAGTCGTATACAAAAGATAAAGCAATCAAAAATATAATCAAAGAATATAATTATCAAGCACCACTACATTCCCCGGCAACGACGCCAAATTTGATAATCGTTTCAGTCGTGTCACGGTTTCAAATACAATTAAAGAATCGAACTCCTCTAAACTAATGTAGCATAGAGTAACTCGAGTCGTCTCCCAACGAATGTAGTTGGTACATGATAAATCTCATAATTGTAAATTATTGCTTTTGGATTTTTGATGTCAAACTGGGGTTTGATTTGAATGTTAATACTACGAACAGAAATAGAAAAGCAGGTATGAAATATAGTTCTACTTAAGGAAAGACAATGCAGGTACTGAAATCTAATTTAACCTAACTACAATTGCAACAAGGAAAGAGCAACATGAAAGAAGCACTTAAGAAATAAGGCATCAATGAAACCTAGACATAGGACAAAACCTATAACATTAAAGAAATCTAGACTAATCTAACTTAATTGCATTTAAATGAAAACATGAAACTTAAAGCAATGGAAGAGCAATACAAAACAAGAATTAATCAACTAAGAAACATCACAATTGAAATTAACTGTTCTAAGAAGCATTTATTCGAACACATGATAGGCATGCTAAAAATTGCTTCGAGCACGTGCCAATTGATGTGGAAAAGATATATCCAATACAAACACTTAATAGTCAATCACAAACAACTCAAACATTACCAACTATCAAAACAATCAATAACCAAATCAAGTTGATACACACAAATTGAACCAAGGAATTGAATTGCTCTGTAGGAATTGCTATGAAAGGTGGCTGCCGAATCTATGATGGGAAGAACTGCTGCTGTGAAGATGAAATAGTGCTACCGAATGCTCATTCATCAATTAACACAAAATAACTCAAAGAGACAATAAGCAAATCTAATGAAAGCTGGAAGAAATGACTGGACGTAGGATCTGCTGCCCAAATCTGGATGAAGAATTGCTGCGCTGTGAAGAGCTACTGAAATGTTGTGAAGAACTTGAATCGCTGATGAAGGAAATCTGGATTGCTGATGAAGGAAATCTGGAAAGAAGATGAAACTGCTATGAAGAAACTGCTGGGAAGTAAAAACTGCTGTCGGTAATGAAATTGTTGTGAAGAACTAATGGCGTGCGGTGGAGGAAGATGGTCGACGGCGGTGAAGTCGACTAGGGCTCGGAACCCCTGGGCCCTAGCTTGTGGTGGAGTGGAGAGTGGATGGAGAAGATCTGATCGAGTCGGGAACCCCTCAAACTGATCGATCGAAGCTCCAGTCGGCGGCGATGAAATGGAAGGCGATCGCCGGTGGAGGTGGATGGAGTGAGACGGGAACCCCTCGTCTCCTCTGCTCTGCGCGATTCTCCCCTTTTATTTCTTTGATCCGACTTCAGCCCTAGCTTTGGGTTCGATCAGCCAAGCCAACTTCAGCGGTTCGATTCAGCCAGCTTGGATTCAGTCCAGCTTGGGCATGCTCAGCCTTAGCCCAGCAGTTGGTTCAGCCAAACCAAGCCAACAGTCAACCAGCACTTGGTTCAGCCAATCTTTAATTCCTTAGCAACAGACGGCTGAGATCGATTTGGCTTCATCCAACGGTCGGATCTCTTCAGATCTGAACAAAACTCCACAGATCCCAATCAATGGTCCTGATCTACCTATCCCCAGCTCGGATTAACCAGATCAGTGGTGGATGGTCCAGATCTTTATTTTTTTTTTTGAATGGATGGTCTAGAACCTCTTGAGCTCGATCCAACGGTCAGATTACTTCTGATTTGGCTGAAATTTTCATATCTTGATCTATGGTCATGATTGATTCTATCTCGAACTCGGATTGACCAGAAGTTGACCGATGGCTCAGATCTAACCGTTCTCTGGAATGGACGGCTCCTATTAATCCGATGTTTTATCCCTTTGATCTGGATCCAATGCTGACTCAAGTCTGACCCGATTTGATCTAGGTCCATGATCATTTAAAGCCTATAAAATGATATTCAAATTTAGTGCCAAAAATATCCCAAATATACAAAGATTTGAATTAAAAGTCAAAATAGAGGGAATACATGAAACCTAATACAATTGCAAACTTAAGCTTATAAAATGTTGATCAAACATGGATTTTAGAGCCTAAAATAATTAACAAAAATGATGGTTATCACGGGGCCTTCAGACGGAATTGTTACACCCTATGTTCCCCCAGCAATTTTTATCTGTTAATGATTATGTGGATGAAGGACCGAGAGGTCTCCATTATGGCTGAAGATTCAAGGATTTCAATCATAACGCGCGTGGATCCCCGCTCACTGACTATTGGAAGACGGTTTCGAGTCTAGCGACTCCACGGGAATAATGAAGTGATGGAGAAAAGCCCGAGTAGAGGAGTGATTTCCTTTACCGGATCTTCTGATTGTATCTTGATATTTTTTTGAGATGTTAGTATCAATGTAGTTCCCATATAAATGAAGAAAAATATTTATTACCTTTGATGTGTCTAAGCTTGTATTGTATTAATATTCTGGCGTCTCGCTTGTTCCCCTTTTGTCGGGTTAACCTTTACTTCCGTAGCGCAACGTGCCCCGAGCACCCGCAGCGCCCCTAGGCCTCAGGGTCTCGGCTACTTAGTTGGGTGCCTATACAGTCCCAACCAAACCTGAGTACCCCGGGCATCCGCAGCACCGCGAGGTATTAGGGTTTCTATTCTTGGTTGGGAGTCCATAGCCCCCAGACCAAGCCTAAGTACCTCGGGCATCCGCAGCACCGTGAGGCATTAGGGTTTTTGATCCTTGGTTGGGAGACCGTAGCACCCCAGACCAAGCCTAAGTACCCCGGGCATCCGCAGCACCGCGAGGCATTAAGGTTTTTGATTCTTGGTTGGGAGTCCATAGCCCCCCAGACCAAGCCTAAGTACCTCAGACATCAGCAGCACCGCGAGGCATTAGGGTTTTTGATTCTTGGTTAGGAGTTTGTAACCCCGAAACCTTGCCTAAATACCCCGGGCATCCGCAGCATCGTGAGGCATTAGGATTTTTGATCCATAGTCGGGAGTCCGTAGCACCCCAGACCCAGCCTAAGTACCCCAGGCATCCGTAGCACCGCGAGGCATTAGAGTTTGATCTTGGTTAGGAGTCCGTAGCTCCCCAAACTAAGCCTAAGTACCTCGGGGCATCCACAGCACCGCGAGACATTAAAATGTGAAGTAGACTAATGATATAATGCATATTTCAAGAAGAAAGTCATTTGGACCAAGTGGAAAAATTAGAAGACGTTCCAGAAGACTAAGCTGGTAGTAGAGGGTAGAGAATCGAGCCCAATAGCACAGGAGGATCATATAGTTAACCTCACTTAGTGAGATAAAGCTTGATTCTTGTTGGTACTAGCACCTTAAGACCACCAGCTCTCCAGGACCACATTATTTAATCAGAATAAGTGATTCCGAGGTAAATTATGTTAGGACCGTGGCGTTAAGCTAGATGGAGTGAATAGCTTTTCTCAATTCATTCTTCTTACGATGTTAGCGTGCGCAAGCGGAAACAATAATAACACGAATAAAACAAACACTAACACCAACCTTTACGTGGTTCGGAGATGACGCTCCTACTCCACGTTTGTCCGTAAGGTGGACGAACCCTTAATCCTTCGATGGATCACTCCCCGGATGTCCTCTGGCTAGCTCGTGTAGCTCCCTGTGGGTGGAGAAACCTCGCCACAAACCAAACTTCACTTCTGAGCTCTTAGACTATTATTTGACCTTTAACCAAAGCCAAATTCGTCAAGAGGTCTCAGTCAAAACGAAGCTCCTTAAATATAGCCTAAGGCTAAACTAGCGCTGCCAGTCGACTGCCCCTGGGGCAATCAACTGGTCCCAGCCAAACAGTCACCCAACGGCTAGTCTAACGACTAATTTCTCGAACCGATCAGTCAGCTGGTCCCAGACCAGTCGACTAATATTTCGGTGAGTTCGAGTTCCCCGCTGGCAGTCGACTGATCCATCCCCAGTCGACTACCCAGCTTACAAATTCACTCTCCCTCACTCCGAAGACCCTCCTTCACATATGCCTTCAAGTCCACTCCCTTGGCTCGCCCCTTGAAGTCCTCTTCCACCGACTATCGTCCCTCAGATGCGCACGCAAGCCCTCGGCTTGCCTCCATGTCATCCTTCACGTATGCCCTTTGAAGTTCACTTCTCCCAGCTTGCCCTTGGAGTCCTCTTCCATCTGCTCTCGTCCCTCGAATGCGTCATCCATGTGTGACTTACCAAGTCCTGCAAACTTAATCACACATATCAAATCACAAGGATAAACCTAACTTAAACTCTTTGTCAAACATCAAAACACAGTCACTCCGGACCATAGTCACTCCGGACCATAGATTGCCCCAACAATCTCCCCCTTTTTGATGTTTGGAAATACGTTTAAGTTAGCGAAAACAAATAGCAAATATGCATAGATCTTATCACAAGGCATCCCCACACATAACCTCCCCAAGTTAGGACTTTTACCAAAACGGGCTTTTTAAAACCTCTCCAAGGCTCCCCCTACATTGGACTTACAAAGGTTTTTTAAGAACCTCTCCAAGGTCCCCCTTACGCCACCAATTGAGCAACAATGCTCCCCCTTTACCTAAGCTCCCCCTAGACCTAGGATTTTTTACAAAGGCGTGTTTAGTTTCCCACTTAAACATAACACTTCTCCCCCTTTGCCATACATAAAAAAAACTCCAACAATTTGTCTCTCATTGGATCTTTTAACTTCTAATAAACAGAAGCACAGTGTACTAACCCTCCATGAGATTACACACTTGTTTGACATCATTTGGACACCATTTGACTGCTGAAACACCAAAATCAGCCTTTACCAGTCGATTGCCCACTGTCCCAATCGACTGGCACCCTGAAAACCCAAATTTCAGCCTTTCTGACCTAATTTCAGAAATGCACCAGAAATTTCATAGATCTCCAAAAATTTCCAAATTTTGTAGAGAGATTTGTGGTACTCATACCTACTTGGAAAAAATACACTCAAAAATGTATCTATCATCATTCCCAAGATTGACACAAAATTCAAAAACTAGCTAAATGGTTCGATTGAACCTTGACCTAAAGTCCTAGTTTTGATCTTCCCTTGACGTCATTGCACATACCAACCCACAATGCATCCCTAGCATTGATCTACATGACATTTATACATCAAAAACCAATTCTCATGCTTTATGACCCAAATGTCATATTTCCATGCATGAAACTCAAACCCATTGTGTCAAATCCCAAAGAATTGAGACTCAAGTCCGTCTCCAACTCTTTTAGCACACTCCATGGTCCATCTAGACGTTCGAGAGACACCTCTCGAGATCTATTTACCATAGACCCTAAAGACTCCTAGAGTTTCCCCTTGAGCTCTTAGCCTTAGTCACCTTCCTAGGTTACTCAACAACCACAAGGTCACACCGATGTACCTCTGGTGACTCTTGACCTACAAATTTAACCTTCTTTGGAACTCTTGTCCTTAGTTAATACCTTTTTCTTTCCTTTTAATAGCATCCCCTTGCCATTCTTGGAATTTCCCTCATTGCCATAATTATATGTTACCTTAGCATATTTCTTTTCATTGGCATTAGAGACCTTAGATCGGTATCTTAATCCTGATCTATCATTGTTAGGTTTTAGACCACCTAACAGCATACCTAAACCCTTGGATCCAATAGTGAATCTATTTAGGATTTTCTCCATTTCTTCGAGTCTTACCCTCAAGACTTGATTTTCCCTCTCTAGGTTCTCAACTCTAGAACCAACATGTCCTCCTTGGACATTCCTAGACCTACCAACCTTCCTAAGCATATGTCTCCCCTTCGTGGGATTTGTGCCTTGATCTTTAGGTCCAAAAGTCTTGGATTTATGATGCATGATTTTCCTAGGATTTTGATCTACAATATTACCCTTATTCCTATCATTATACTTAAATCCATGATTATTTTTAACGAGCATGTAAGAATTTAAAATTAGATTGAATTTTAAAACTGAAATTACCTTCCCTTTTACCTTTGAAGCTCCCCCTTGACTTGAGATCCTCTTCTTCTCTAATTTCTTCAAATGTGTCAACTTCTTGATCTCTCCTTTCTTTGGGCACTTGGTGTGGTAGTGTTCACGCTCACCACAGGTGAAGCAAATTATATGCTTCTTATCCTTCATTGCTCCATCCCTACAACTCATGTTAGGTTTCAAACTATTTGAATTGAGTTTGGGGTTTACCTCCTTTTTCGTACCCAATGGACACTTGTCATTGTAGTGTCCCTTTTGGTTGCACCCAAAGCAAATTATATGGTCTTTTATCCTTACTTTGACAGAGGTGGAAGCTTCTTCTTGTTCCGGTATTGAAGAGGGTCTCTCCTCCCCCTCAATCTTTGAAGTAGATACCTCTTCTATTTCTTTCTCACTTGAAGATGTGGACGATTCAACTCTCTCCTCCTCTTCGAAGGTTAACCTCGACTCAACTTCCGATTGGTCCTTCTCCTTCTCTTGGACCAATGACTCCTTTTCCTTGGACTCTTCTTCTCTTTGTCCTTGTGTCGGATTCTCATGTAAAGCTATTACTTTTCTCCATAGCTCATACGCATTCTTGTATTCCCATATATTTGACACAATATGCGACGGTAATGAATTTAATATGATTCTAGTTACCTCCTTATCCGCCTCCGCTTCTTCCGTTTGACTCTTGGTCCAATACCGAGGTCGGAGGCACTTTCCCTTCTTGTCCGTTGGAGCTTCAAATGGCACTTCCGGTGCGGTCCAATGATCCCAATCCATTTGGAACCAAGTCTCCAAGCATTTCCTCCAATAATCAAAGTCATCTCGATCGTACGAAGGTGGGATCCGAATATCCCATTCAAGCGGACCTTCCGACTCCATCTTCCTCTAGCACCTTTTAATCTACCGGCGATTAGTCCGTAGACGAGCGACCCCGCTCTGATACCACTTGTTAGGACCATGACATTAAGCTAGAGGGGGTGAATAACTTTTCTCAATTCGTTCTTCCTACGATGTTAGCATACGCTGGCGGAAACAATAATAACACGAATAAAAAAACGCTAACACCAACCTTTACGTGGTTCGGAGATGACGCTCCTACTCCACGATTGTCCGTAAGGTGGACGATCCCTTGATCTTTCGGTGGATCACTTCCCGGATGCCCTCCGGCTAACTCGTGTAGCTCCTTGTGGATGAAGAAGTCTCGCCACAAACCAAACTTCACTTCTGAGCTCTTAGACTACTATTTGGCATTGAACCAAAGTTAAATTCGTCAAAAGGTCTCAGCCAAAATGAAGCTCTTTAAATAGAGCCTAAGGCTAAACTAGCGCTGTCAGTCGACTACCCCTCCCAGCCACCCAACAACTAGTCTAACGGCTAGTTTCTCGACCCGATCAGTCGATTGGTCCCAGACCAATCGACTGATATTTCGGTGAGTTCGAGTTCCCCACTGGGCAGTCGACTGGGGATGGCAGTCGACTGATCCATCCCCAGTCGACTGCCCAACTTAGAAATTCACTCTCCCTCACTCCGAAGATCCTCCTTCACGTATGTCTTCAAGTCCACTCCCTTCGCTCGCCCTTTGAAGTCCTCTTCCACCGGCTATCGTCCCTCAGATGTGCACGCAAGCCTTCGGCTTCTCTCCATGTCATCCTTCACGTATGCCCTTTGAAGTCCACTTCCCCCGGCTTGCCCTTGGAGTCCTCTTCCCTCGACTCTCGTCCCTCGGATGCGTCCTCCATATGTGACTTACCAAGTCCTACAAACTCAATCACACATATCAAATCATAAGAATAAACCTAACTTAAACTCTTTGTCCAAACATCAAAATACATGGTCACTCCGGACCATAAATTGTCTCAACAAATTACAGTTATGTCTTGACAATTTTATGGCAGCTTCTGAACATTAAGATAAAGAGTTATCCGGAGAATGCTGGATAAAACCACACGTTGATGATATTCATGCAGCAAAGATTCAGAAGAGAACCAAACATAATGTGCTGAGAATTGAGCCAGTGGGGTCGATGGTTGAGCTTTGAGAGTTCAGAAGTCAAAGCACATACCTTGGTAGTAGGGATAGTCAGCTATTTGTAAGGACTTGGAGTGTGGCTGGGGTGTCTGATCTATTTGATGTTTGCTATTAAGTATGTACTCTGTGGTACGATAGGAGTGCTTGATCATCTCCAAAATTTGATGGATTGTCTGATTAGTTACAAATAATGGCATCATTACGGGTGTCTTATGACCGCATGGTAATACCAAGTTTGTCAAGACTTTGTCGAAAGATATTTCTTGATCAAGCTTCGAGATGGTTAGGTCTTCTCAGTAGGATCTACAAATAGATGAGCAAAACCTTTCTACCTGATTCGAGTTTGGTCATCACTTCACTGAGTCAGAGGTGTGACCTTATCACCATTAAAGCTGCCTTCTCTAACTGAATTTGTAAACAGTGTGTTATCTCTTCCAGAAGCTAAATGAACAAACAAATTTGCTCATAGTTTGATTTGTAGGACAACCAAAGCAAATTGGTCCCTATAAATCAGATATGACTCATTGGTGTTGTTATATTTTCACCTTAGAGTCTATTAACACTAATTTAAAAAAATGAAAGGCAGAAAGAATAATATAATAATACAGTAATTAAAGCTTTACTGATGTAATAATTTGGATTATATAGTAGCAAACCACAAAGGAAAGGTCAAGTACCAAAACTTGCCTTAGGTTTCAATTTGTGATCAAGGATGAAGTTACATTCTTTGGGACAGTACACATTTCTTCTAACCCCAAATTCTGCCAAGTTATTCATCGAGTATTACTTGAAGTAGGTCAATAAGACAGAATTATCCTGAAAGAAAAAAAAAAGGCAAAGTAAATTGAAGAACATTTCAACATAGACCAATTCCTATATTTATTCAATCAACTGTGAATCAAGAAAAGCAATGGGAATCAACAGTTTACCACTGTAAGATTGATACGATGAGCTAGTGGACTCCATACATTGTCCACACAGGAAACCAAGAAACTTGGAAGAACCTTCAAGGATATTAGAATGCCTATTGCAATATGGTCGATTGCAGATGTTGCATTTTGGCAGATGAAGCCAACATGTCTGGCAGAGAAGGTGAGAGCAGATAGTTTCTTCACTGAGTTCTGAAAAATCAAAACAACCTCCACAGTCTTCGCACCTTGCAATGCAAAAGAAACATCCTCTGCATTCTCTCCATTGTGAATTCCCAGACCTGTAATCATTTCATTGAGGTCATAAAAAGAAATGAACTCTAATGACAGTAACAGAAAAACAATCACCATTCCATATAGGAATTACCTTCGAGGCTTCGATAGACCAGGAATGAAAACATATTCTAATTCAGGTAATACAAATAGACCAAAATTTCCTATAGAAATATGAAAAGTGGGACAGTTAACAATATAAAAAGATGTCCCATAGAAATAGAAGAAGAAAAAATTCACTTTGAAACCTAGAGATCATTAAAATTTTCATTTCACCCCCTTACAATTTGATGAATTATAGCTTATAACTTCTAACCTTTGCAAAATCATACCCTTTCCCACCTCATCTTAACACTGTTAGGTCAATATAACAGCCAACGACAAATTGTTATTGAAGGGTTGCTGCTGCAATGAGGTAAAAATCATATGGTCTTGAGTCGTTACCTGTCATCTTGACATAACTTCTCAAGGTGAGAGGAGAAAAAATGGTATAGTTTTGCAAAGGTTGAGGGTACACTGTAATTTGTCAACTTATGGAGTGTTGAAATGCAAAAGTAGGAAAAGTTTGGGAAGTAAAGTGGAATTTACTCAATTTTAATGAATGTTCACATTGTGATGCTAAAAATGTACGGTATGGAAACATCTACCAACCTGCAGTTCTCCCTCGTACAATCAAAAACTATTTGAACATTTCGGCACTTTGGGCAAATATCAACATCTATCTGGCGGTCACTGTTGAAGATGTTAGAGTGCCGGTTGTTATAGTTGATGGGATATGAAACTTGCAGAACATCATTTTTAAGCAATAACTTCAGAGCGTCAAGATGATAGATTGTTAGGTTAGGGATTCCGTGAATCTGGAGAGACTCCAACCGGCCTTTTAGCTCATAATGCCACTTTAGTATTCTTACCACACCATCAGCACTTAGTCGCGTGCATCCAGGTACATGAAGCTGCAAACATTTAGCAAGTAAGTATGATGCATATGTTGAACACCAATATCAATTGATACTCAGATATTTGAAGTCAGACACAATTTAGAAGAGTGAACAGCACCTTTCTCTGAAGCTAAAGTTAAAAGTGCCATGAAAATTTGGCCAAGGAGTTTATCTTAAATATGTGGAATAGTATTCTCAAATACTGAGTGGACATATTATTCTGGTTAATACAGTTTAATCTTCATTTCATTCATACCAATCATCAATCCTCAAGGTTTCACCATGGGTCATTACAGTAATAGACAATTTTTCTCAAAAAAAAGTCAGAATAGACCAGAAAAATAGATTTTTAAATTTTGTTCCTTGGAATAAAGAAACTTATTACAAGGTAACTGGAGGATTAGGTGTGACAGACATGAGAAACCATGGCCTTACCTGAGAACTTGGTGGATTGTGGTTCCAAACAAGAGGTGTTTATGAGGAGACATTGCAAACGACAGCTATTTCCAAACCAGCAAATGTTTCCAAAGCAGAATACAAACTTTCAGTCCAAATACTGGGAAAGATATCACACAAATGAAACAATTTGCTTTATCAGCCATGATTATGTGGTAGGCACATTAATTTCTGGTATGAATATAGTGCATGAACCAAAAAATGAAATTTTTTGACCATCTGTGAACTAACGGTCTGATCCAAACACCTGTATCCCTGGCATTGGTATGTTTTCCAAAACTGATATATTATTCAACAAGATTGGGTGGATCTTTTAGTTAAGTTAATGATCCAGAATTCAGCCTGTTGGCTAAAAATTGAAAAACAATTCTGCCTATGCACATTTGTAAAGTATCAATTTCTATGCTGTGAAATTGAAGTGCCTAACACTTCATTATCTTTTAATCTTAAAACGATAACATTTGTCATTTAAACAATTATTCAAAATCATGTATCTACATTGTTTCAGTTCTCTAGCCTTTACATTATAGACTAGTATTTATTTATCTGATTTCCTAGCCTTGATTAAATCATTTTCAGCCATGATTGTATTTAGAAATCTCCTAAATGTTATCCTTCTCATTTCATTGGGTTTTCACCAAAAAAGTATATTACATAATTAAGAAGAAAATTTCTTTGATGGGATTTTTCTTTAATACGAAAATCTCATTGACAAATAATGAAATCTAATCACACAAAGTCAAAAGTTGTTCCAGGACCCATGCGGACGACAGCGCCAGACCGATCAGGCAACTGCCTGATCGTTCACGCAGGGCGCTGCACCGATGGTGGCCGCACGCACGCACGCACTCACGCTGCACCGATGGTGGACGCACGCACACACGCACGCACGCACGCTGCACCGATGGTGGTCGCACGGCTGCACGCACGCGCACACACACACACAAGCGCGCGCGCGCGAAAACAAAATAGCCAAAGAAAACACACACACACACGAAAACAAAATAGCCAAAGAAAACAATAGAAGCATTCAGTATGGTGAGTCACACACACACACACACGAAAACAAAATAGCCAAAGAAAACAATAGAAGCATTCAGAATTTGTCGGCTTCTTCAAGTACTATTTTTCTTCTTTCTTCTGCAATAATCAGCTTCCTCTTTTCTTCCTTGAAGATTTTTGTGGCATCGAATGATTGGTCAATTGTTGATGACCCAAATGATCCAGTTGCTCTTGATGTTTCCCCTAATTCCCCAACTTCAGTGAGTGATGGAGTCATAATTCGCTCAAATATTAATTGTGCAATACAGCTACCCTGCTCCAGAGATAATGTTAGATCCGAAAAATTATACAAAATAGCCAACACACACACACCAAGATTAGATGATCTTATTTCACAGAAAGGAAAAGTAGAGTACAGAGTACAGATCTTGAGAGTATGGGCTTTAGAAGCACTTGAACTCTCACACAAGCACAACTTTCACACAACACACTTGGGTTCTTAGTAGAGCTTCGGATTTGTGTCCGCTTGCTTTGCTAAGAGCATTTGAGGTTTGTTTATATAGGCATGGTGATAAGAGATGAGGGATAAGACCGGGTGCATGTTGGTAGCCCCATCGCATCTTATCCCTGATCCTTCACGTGCCCATATCCTCAATTATTACAGCTTTTATAAAGCTTCTTTAAATAAAGGCCGAGACAGGTGGCCTTATAATTGCAAGACCAAAACAAGTGGTCTTTGTAAAGTGACAGGCCGGTTAACAGATGGCCTTAGTAAGTGCTAGACAAAGGTAGGTGGTATTTACAAAAGCAGCTTTTTGAGGGAATAGCCTCACATGGCTAATTCCTTTTGATCCCGAATCTTCAAAAGTTGCAGGTAATAGTTTTGCAATCGTCCTTCCCAAAGTAACTTTAACCATGTGATCAGCATCTTTTGTTTCTTGAATTGATTCCTCCACTATCTTTAATAATTGAATCTGTTCCTCCGAGGGAAATTCCTCCATTGTAATATGATGGATAAGTCGAGATAGTGCATCTGCCAGTTCATTATTCACACCGTCAATATGTTCAAATTTTATTTCCACACCAGTACCTGTTATGTAGTCGATGAAGGAGACCCATCGGACTCTTGAAGGCTTATTACTGACTGTTTTATTAAAGAACTTAATTATGGCATGACAGTCAGTCCTCAGAGTAATTTCCTTTCTGTCCAGATAATGAATCTTCATTGCTGTTAACGCCTCCATACAGGCATGAATTTCAGCATCAATTGTGGATTTAAGAGTTGGAAATTTTCCACTGGCATATGCGCAAACCTTTTCGGTCTTTTTTGGATCATACCTGATTTTTTTCCATTTACAGACGCCTCCCCATCCTTCCATTGATCCATCAGTTTCAATGATGATATAAGCTTCAGGTGGTGGTAGTTCAAGGTCAGGAAGTTTTTGGACAAGTTCCTTAACTTCCTTAATAATCGCCCAGTCAGATGACTTGAAACGACGATCCCCATGAGGTGAAGTTTTAGCATATAAAGGTCCTAATAACTTGCTGAGATTAGGTATATGAGTTCTTGCATAATTCAATATTCCAAGCTATGACCTTAACCCCTTTAGTGTAGTGATTGTTTTTTCATCAAAATCACTAATCTTCTTGATTATATGCGGCTGGAGTCTGATTTTTCGGTTACCCACAATAACACCTAAAAATTCAATCTCAGGCTGAGCTACCTTCATTTTGGTGGGTGATAGAACAAGTCCTTCCTTTTGACATATATCCAGCATTTTGCACAAATGTTGGCAATGTAGTTCCTCCATTGGAGAGAATACCAGTATGTCATCTATATAAACTGCCAGAAACTCCCCACAATCTTTGAAGCAGTTATCCATTTTCTCTGAAATACTGCGGGAGCATTTTTTAAACCGAATGGCATTACTAACCATTCATACAGTCCCTGTGGTACTAAAAAGGCAGTCCATGGAATAGATTCCGGATCCATCATTACTTGGTGAAAGCCTGATTTTAAATCAAATTTGGAAAATAGTTTGCTATTCCTAATTTTCTTTAAGATCAAGTTAATACCTGGAAGGGAGTACTGATCTTTATAAGTGTTGTCATTGAGGGACTTGTAGTTGAATACCAGGCATTCTTTCCCTTTCTTTTCTTGGCCTGTTATAGGATCAACAGTTGTACCAGACTGTACAATGGTTCTATGCCGGCTTTTACTGGGTTGGATCACCTTTAACTTCAGAAGAGCTTCAATGTGAGCTTTGAAACAAGCTTCCATTGCTGGTGTTATATGCTTCAAGGGCTTATCCTGTATTGTTATGTCAGGATTAATAATATCTAAGGTACAGATTACCTTATTTCTTGCCCAGTGTTCTAGGGGGTTATCCCCTATGAATCCTGCTTCCTTTAACTTCTGAATAATTGGAGCAAACTGCATTCTGAGATTAACAGTTAAAGCGTGCTGATTAATCAGAAATAGTTCATCATGCAGATTTATATATTCTTCTTCATCTAAATCCAGTTCTGGTATAGCTTTAGCTGCGACAACCACTTCAGGAGAGGTGTTCATGGTGGTAATATCTTTGTAAAATGTTACCTCTGTACCTTCTATTCGTAATCCTCCTGCCATGGCTTTAATAAAATTGCAGCCCAGTAGCATCTGAATGTCATCTTTAAGGTTCATTGTTAACTGGTAAGTAAAAGGAATTCGAAACTTATGCACACCAATCATCATATAACCACTTTTCACCTTTTTTGTTGTTACCTGCTGGGAATTAATCCCTGAAAAGAGAACCTTATAAGAAATCTCTTCGAATGCTTCTTGTGGTAATGAATTCTTGCAAATACAACAAGTGGTTGCTCCAGTATCTAATATAGCTTGAACTCCCGTGTCTGGTAAACCTGGGATCTGTATTATGACCCTCATATTATATAGTTTGTTCAATAAAGGTCGCCCTGTTGCGGCAAGGATTGTCTCAGTAGCATCGAATGATTGGTCAATTGTTGTTGACCCAAATGATCCAGTTGCTCTTGATGTTTCCCCTAATTCACCAACTTCAGTGAGTGATGGAGTCATAATTCGCTCAAATATTAATTGTGCAATACAGCTACCCTGCTCCAGAGATAATGTTAGATGCGAAAAATTATAAACCAGAAGCCGTACCTCCCCCCGGAAGTCTGAGTCAATGTCACCGGCATTGATAAGAAAATTTAGACGTAGTGCAGCTCCCGATCGTGGTGCAATTCTAGCATAGTATCCTTCTGAAAATTCTATGCTTATTCCAGTCCGGATGAGAGCCTGCTTCCTTGGTGGTATGTGTGTTTCTTCATCCGTAAAAATATCATATCCTGCTGCACCAGACGTCCGTTGTATGGGTATTTTTGCAGTTGATGTGAGACGCCGTATCTTGACGTTTTTGTCTTCATTGACTTCGGAGTCTTCTCGGTCCAGACTTTCTTTTTTGTTTAATGCGCTTCGCAAATATTGCGTATAATCCAGCAAATCCTGGATCATCTGTTCTTCTTTTTCAAAAGGTGGAATCACTTCATTTTTCTTCAGTGCTAATGTTCGGTTCAAGTAGAATGGGCCACAGGCGGGGTAGACAGTCATCCTGCACAATACACAATGTATGCGCATAGTATCTGTAGTAATTAACTTACATAATGTGCAGTACAGATATTTGCTGTCAGTGATGATCTGATTTTCTTCCCAATCATGCTTGCAATTTTTCATCGTATCACCCACAAATACTTGACTTCGCCATCCACAACCCAGCATATAGCCTGTTTCCTGGAGCCATGGTGTATCATCTAATGCGAGGTTTACATAGCTTGGCCCAGCTTCTCCCTCCGAGAATGAACATATTGCATCCGAATCATCTTCATTTAGATCTACTGATAACACATCATAATCTGATGGTAGATCTAACTGGTCCATCACAGCTGCTCGAGCAATGTTACCAGTTTTTCTTTTGCAATCTCTGGCGAAATGGCCTGGTTCTCCGCATATAAAACATTTGCATTTCTTCTGTTGATCTCCCTTCTTCTTTTTGAAAACCCGAATATGAGAATCATGGGGCTTGCCTTTATATGTTTTGGATTTCCTGAGACCATATTTCTTTTGCTTATTGTAATACCCTGGTATGGGTATTTTACTACAGAAAGCCAGATCCTTCACACTTTTCTGTATAGCGGCCTTTTTGCATATTTCTGCCAAATATTGGTAAGTAAAATGTATTCTTGGAATAATACCTACCTCATTAGCTGGATGCCTTGCTTTATAGGCTGCTTCAATTTCATTGCCGATGATGGCTGGCATTTTTCTGAATAATTTATCTGATAATTCCGGGTTGATAAACATCCTACCAGATTTAGCCGCCAATGTCTTATAATCATTGAGATAATTAAAGATGTCCTTCATGCTGTTGCAGGATAATCTCTCAATATCAATATAAGCTTGATCTTGCTCTGCAGTAGAGCCTTGATATGGATCTTCCAATAAGAATGACCTTCGAATGGCTGAGAGTATGTTCTGTGTTTCGCCTGCCATTTGTATTAGGGCTTCATATTCAGCAGCAAACGCCATACGCCATTGTATCCACATCTTCTTTTCATCTTCTCCTAATAGATTTTCAATAAATTGTACCTTTTGTACGTTGTCCAGCCATGTCTTTTGATTTACCAGATTGTTGGTAATAGATTCCCATCGTGAGATAACCTCCGAATATTGCCCTATATCATCTGGCAAAATTAAAATGGCCCCATCATTTGTTTGTGCTGATGGCAATGTCCAGGTCTGATGTTTGTAACCTTGAGGCTTGAAGTTTCCTGTAAACTGAATTGGTTCCCTCCGTTCTGGTCTTGGATTAACCTATGCAGGTGGATAATTTATTTGACCTATAAGAGGTTCTGGAGGAGGGTTATACCTTGCAATTGCATTGCTGGAGAGTGCATTTTCCCGTGTTGCTTGTTGCATCATACTCTTTAGGATTGGATAGTTCATTCCTTTTAACTGTTCAATCAGTGAGTCATCTGTTCCCATATGTGTTGTTTCTTGTTTTTCATAATCTTGAGGCATATCTGGTTGTTTGTCTTCTTCTATAGATAGTTCACCTATTCGCTTGGATAGATTTTGCACATAATAATTTTCCTCAGCCTGCTCAACTTGCTCCACAGTTTGCCTCCAGTACTCTTCTGATTCAGTATCTGAATCTGACCAATGTGGAGCTGGTTGTTGAATACCAGTTGGGATTACTGAATCTGGTGAAGTAGGGCACCTTGGTTCCTCCTGAACCGGGTAGTCTGTCTCTTGATTCTCCAATCCTAGGAATAAAAGATGATAATTTTCTTCCTCTTCCATGGTTAATGGTGCAAACTCACTTGGATCAAGGTCTGGATCCCCTTCCCATGGTGTGTCCTCCCATATGCTTGGGAAAACTGCTTCATGGCCTCCGTCTTCATGGTCACGGTCTTGGTCATGATCATTATTACTAGCATTTTCATCATCACTGTCGTCCCACTGGGGTTTTGTTGGGATCAACTAGGGTGTTGGAGGTGGTGCTGCATAATTAACATAGTAATTGTATTTACCACTGGGTTCTCCCAGGGTATCCCACCTTTTACCTGTATCAGGATATTCCCATCCATATGGATCTGGTACTTCATGGAATATTGGTAAGGCACATTCACTGGTTAGTATTCCAGCAAATTCTTCTTCTCCTTCGTCTTTTATTTCTTCTATGTCCATATTGCTTAGTCTCCTTGGTTGGGGATTTCCTGTTGAATGATACCCCTGGAAAGAGAGAGCAATAGAACCATCAAGTAAGGTAGTTGTCCTTACCACTTGTGGATTGCGAATCCGACCAGTTGATGGTGGTTGTAGAGTCCACCTCATTCCNTCTCTCGTGAACAAAAACTCAGGATGATTGACTTAATTGATTAGAAGTTATTAATCAATTGACATGATCACCAATCAATTAGATTTGCGAAAAAAGTCATTCTGCAGACTTTGAACAATCAATTTGATGTGACAATCGATTAATTGAGGGTAAAGACAATCGATCAGTAAGCATAAGTCAGTCGTAAAAAAGAGATTTTTTGCGAATGTTTGAAGCACGGAAAGCTAATACCAGTTCTTACGAGTTGGGGAGAAAAATGTTGTTGCATTTGCAACTACCAAAAGTTATTTCCTAGCAACAAGAGATCAAACACGCAAGGTTATTCATTATAAAATCATTTTCAATTATATTTACTTGTGTATTTTGTTTTTCTTGTTGTATTCTTGTGTTTGAGCGGGTACAAGACTTCTCCACCTCCGAAAAATTTTCAAGGTAGAGTCATTCACAGTGGAGCTATGAGTGTGAAGAGTGGACTCTTGGATTAATCACCTCAAAGATGTGGTGATCAAGTAAAATTTAAATATTAGCATTATGAAAATTCTTTGCTTTGAGTTTCTGCTGTATCAAAGAAGCGAGTGATGTTATTCATCCTCCTTTAATCCGTACGTGTTCTAATAGAAGTTTCGACATATCAAAATTGATCGAATATTAAATAATGATAAAATTTTAATAAATCAAGATTGATCGGATGCGAGACAAACGATCAATACGATAGAAACAAATAACTATTCACTTTCTCTAATGACGTTATCAATCCAAAACATGGAGAACCTCGTCTCGGCAGGAAGATCTCTTTGATGTCCCCTCTTTATCCCGTCCACTCATAAATATTATAGTTTATTATTATTAATCTATAATAATAATTATCCATCCATGTAAAATATACTGAAACATATAATCTTATTTTAGATTGTTGTTAATAGCTAGGTAATTATGGGGTCTAATTTTAGCACCAAGTTCTCGTTTAATGAGTGGACGCCCTAATCTCAAGAGAAGACCTTTGCCCCTTCCCTAAATTCTTTTCCATGGTGCTCAAACAATGCTATTTCAACCTAAGCTTTCGGTGCGTTTCTTCTTTCATAAACTTTATTCTCTCAAATGTATCTTCAATCAGTTAGGTATACTTGTGTTTTCGAATCAATTTCTTTGGCATGACATTATGAATTTTTGCTTTCCTATAGAGAGGAGGTCAGTAGATTTTGCATCGATTAGTAGATGATTATGTTCTTCGATGGGGAAATTTGTTTGTTATTTGATGCTATCACCTTGTCTATCAATGGGTTGCTACTTTAGCATATATGAAGATGAAAGAGAGAGCACATTTTGTATGAAAAAGGTTTCAACTTGACTTGCAAGAGAAGAGAACAAAGAAGGGAGACGAAAGGCAATGTCACAACCAATTGCATCTCCCAATAGTTCAAGTAATAAACATTCACCCCCATTGTCACCACTGCCTTCAATTGAAGAAACTTCACCACCTCCCACCGGAACCTCTCCACCATCACCATCACCATCTGATCAACCATTTACCTCACCTCCACCATTGTTATCTCCACCACCACCACCACCACCACCTTCTAGATCAAATTCACCACCCCCACCTAACTTATTGACACCCCCTCCTAAAGCATCACCCTCATCACCACCACCACCACCACCGTCATTGCCACCACCTCCGCCGCCGCCGCCGCCATCCAATTCAAATGCAAGTCCTCCACCTCCCTCTACTTCTTCTCCTCCTCCTCCTCAAGCTACAATTCCAAATCCCTCGCCATTGTCAAATGATTCAACTATATCAATTCCACCACCTCCACCTCCACCTCCTCCAAAACCATCCCCTCCACCTAGCTCACCTTCAAACTTGATACCTCCTCCTCCATCAATACCTCCTCCTCCAATCTTTGCTCAACCGCCTCCCGTAAATCCAAGTATAGCCCCTCCTATCAATAACAAAGAATCGCCGCCGCCACTACCACCACCATCTCCACCTCCACCTCCACCAACTCGAACACTTAGTCCAATTTATCCACCTCCCCATCATGTACCTCCACCTCATCCACCAACCATGCTTAGTCCTCCTATTCATACTAATGGCAATAGAGAATCTAACTCTTCTTCTAGTATATTTCCTGATTCAACACCTTCAAAGAGTTCAAATGCAACTGAATATACTGGAACCGGCACTTTAGTTGGAATAACCGTTGCCGGAGTGCTAGCATTCATTGCAATTTTCTTTGTAGTCCTCAGGAAGAAGAAGGGAAGAACATATGGCTCTACAAATCCATATGGTCAATCTCTCAATCAATCCACTCTACCAAGTAAGTCATAATTAGTTACCGATATTTTTCATCTTTTTCGATAGATATTTCAATCACTAACTACATAATCTTCACATCCAGATAACAGTGGTTCAAATAAGATAGCATTATCACCTACAATGCAAGCCCCGTACGGTCGTCTAGGTCATACATCAGATACCATTGAGCCTCCGGGATCTAGGCAATGGTTTACATACGATGAGTTAAAATCCATAACAAATGGATTTTCTCATGAAAATCACATCGGTCAAGGTGGGTTTGGGTCTGTATATAAGGGTACAATGTCTGATGGGAGGCAAGTTGCTGTCAAACAACTTAGGGCTGGTAGTGGCCAAGGTGATAAGGAATTTAAGGCAGAAGTGGAGATCATTAGTCGTGTACACCATCGCCATCTTGTTTCTTTGGTGGGCTATTGCATAGCTGAACATCATCGCCTTTTGGTTTACGAATACGTTTCGAACAAAACTTTGCAGCATCATTTGCATGGTAAATACATGAATAAAGAGTTTCCTTCTCATGAAGATGATAGGTATATATCTAACAGAATGTTAATCCTTTAACTATTAGGAGAAGGTCTACCGATTCTCGATTGGGCGAAGAGAATGAAAATTTCTCTAGGATCGGCTCGTGGGGTAGCATATCTCCATGAAGATTGTAAGTGAAATTTATTGATTTTTCTTGAATTTTAAACTATTTTGACATTTCTTCGGCAAAAATAATTTATGATTCACTTTGATAGGTCATCCTCGTATCATCCACAGAGACATCAAATCGGCTAATATCCTCTTAGATGAATCTTTTGAAGCTCAGGCAATATTATATCTTCATAATCATTTTGGGTTTTTAGCATGCTTTCTAAGGCTTTGGTAGATCAACAGGTTGCAGATTTTGGATTGGCAAAACTAACAAATGATGCTAATTCTCATGTGTCAACTAGAGTCATGGGGACATTTGGGTAAAGTTTTTTTTGTTTACTCCTGAAACTTGCCATATCGTCTCATTTTTTTCTTCTCGAATTCTATGCCATTAGGGAAAGTTTATGTTTTCGATTTTACGATCTTAAGTAACTAACACATTGTATGATTTTATTCTCATTTTAGATACTTGGCACCTGAATATGCTTCTAGTGGAAAATTGACAGACAAGTCCGATGTGTATTCATTTGGTGTTGTGCTTCTAGAGTTAATAACCGGGCGTAAACCAGTAGACACATCTCGTCCTCTAGGAGATGAGAGCTTAGTTGAATGGGTATGTTCAATTTTACTATTCAATTACCATTGTCATCAACTCTATAAATTAATTGTTGTTTTCTACACGAGATTAACAATAATCAAGGCATCTTAAATAAAATAACAATTTCCTTTATCTATCCTTCAAAACTTAGATCAATTCAACTTTTCTAATATAAAACTAAGGGTAACTTATATGCACAGCAATTGTAGTTATTATTTGTATTCTAGCTACATCTCGACACAAGTTCACTTAATGTCCCCTAACCCCGATCACTTAACAACACCACAACACAAGTTCACAATCATCACAATAATACCATAAGCAAAATAATAACTTTGTTAGTTTATCACAACCATTCCTTCCCATTAGCACAAGTTCACTTGTGGTCTCGCACTCATTCCCATTAATATTGACAATGACAAGCATTATTTCATGTCATCTTACCATTTTTCACACAATGCACAACTTTTAAGCATATGTATAGATGTCCTATTTAGTCAAGATAATAGTTGTTAGGACCAAAAGAATTCATATATCTCTATAATAGTATAATATTGTCCACTTTGGACCTAAGTCCTCACGTATTTGTTTTTGGGCTTTACCCAAAAGGTCTCATACTAATGGAGATATCTTCTATTTTTTAAACTCATGATCTTTTCCATGTATTTCAATATGGAACTTTGATTGTATTCCCAATAATCCTCTCCTCAAACGAAGGACCACCGTTATTCTCATAGTTTGGGCCTCCCCTCAAGCATCTAGTTACTCTTGATCTGCTTCATGTCTCCCCTTAAGTATCCAATCACTATTGACCTGCTTCGGTCCGCTTAAGAATTTTTCGCCACTTAAGGTTCACTCCTCCAGGATTTCCGTCAAGCATCTAGTCACCCTTGACCTGCTTGGAATTTTCATCACCTAGGATTCACTCCCCCAAGATTTCCGCTAAGCATCTAGGCACATTTGACCTGCTTAGACTTTTCGCTAAGAGTTCATGCTCTAGGAGCCCCACTTCCTTCGTTCAAGACCATTATTCCACCCACATGGCTCGATATGGACCATGTCTCTGATACCACCTGCTAGGACCAAAAGAATTCATATATTTCCACAATGATATGATATTGTCCACTGTGGGCCTAAGTCCTCATAAGTTTGTTTTTGAGCTCTATCCAAAGACCTCATACCAGTGAAAATATTTTCTATCTTTTAAACTCATGATCTTTACCTATTTTTCTAATGTGGAACTTTGTTTATATTCTCAATCATAGTTGGAGTTGTTTTGGCAGTTTATTAGTAGACAATAATAAGTGTTTAAAGTGTAAAAGAAATAAATTGGAAAAGTGATAAAAGTGTAATAAATATAATTGCTGCTGTGTGAGTGAAATTGTCTTATCTACGTAGATTGTATCTTTTGCGCATAAACTATATGGAATATCAACAAGTTTAATTGAGGTTATTTTTATTGTTCATTTATCCTTATAATCACTATTACATTACCAAATGGAAAGGTTAAAGCTTTCTCTATGTATTATTATGATTTTAACTTTATTATACCATTCAAATAGTCAATTCACCAAATCCTTAACATCACAATGTGTGTTAAAATATATATATATTACATAGAAAAATATAATCATATGCTTATTTTAGAGTAAGGCAGTGAAAGCTTTTGTAAGAATATGTGATAAGGGAAACTTTTGAATTAAGGGTACAATCAATATGCATGGTGGTAGTGTCAAAACGAATATTGACCTTTGTTTGAGTGTTATATATGTTGTAGTAGAAGTTTGTAGTATAATTTTTCATGTATCTCATAAGTTATTCATTTCAATCATTTTATAGGCTCGACCACTCTTGATTCATGCCCTCGACACGGGTAATTTTGAAGAATTGGTGGATCCCAGATTGGAGAACAATTTTCCCAAAGTTGGTATGTTACGTATGATCGAAGCTGCTGCTGCTTGTGTTCGTCATTCTGCGCCTAAGCGGCCACGAATGGTGCAAGTATGTAAATTCACTTACTTTTTATTAAGCACCCCTTGTTTTAATCTCTTTCACATGAGCTTGATCATTTCTAATGTTCAAGTATGTATATTTAGTTGTTTGATAGTTATGATGAAGAAACTTATTGATCATGATATCGAATTTGTGCATGATTTTGGAAGTTATATATATCACCTATTGTTTTAGGTAATGAGAGCATTGGATCACGACGAAAGCTTGAGTGATCTCTCCAACGGCATAAAATTTGGACAAAGTATGATCTACAACTCTGGCCGATACTCTGCTGAAATTCATAAGCTTCACAAAATGGCATTCTCTAATGGAAGCTTTAGCATTGACCAGGATAATTCCAATGAGTTTAATCATTGAAGTTTTGGATACAATGAAAGTGATCATTAGGTTGATCTTTTATGGTTGATTAATGTTAGTATTAGGTGGCCTTTTTTGTTTATTTTTATTTTTACTTTGGGTTAGGACAAATAATTAGCTTGTTGTGATGATTTTGTCATTTTTTTAATATAAAAGTTCTGGAGTTTTATTTTAGTTTTTTTAACATAAACATTTCTTTTTTGTATTATGTACAGTTGTTTGTGAGTAACTTGTTTCGATTTGGAACAAAATTTAATTATTTGTATAAAGATCAATGGTTCTTTAATTAATTTATAGAATTGTGCTTGTTGAAAATTTAAATTTGGTGTTTCGATGTTTGACCAACACACTTTAAGTTGGGTGTTTGCGTTTATGATTTTCTTGCGAGTATGGAGCCATGGCTTCTTGGTTGGGAGTGTTATCTACCAAGCTTATTTGAATGATCTAGTAGCCAAGATTAGGGTGACTAAAAGTTAAGCACACGAACACTCTCCTCATATTTCCTCTCATTATTGGAGTGTTAGAAGATTACTAAGTGGTTCGAACTCAAAAGGCAAGTCCACGCGGGATGGATTGATGGTTAGTGCGTGCGAAATCAACTTGAAATATGGAGGTCAAAATCTGATAAAGTCAGTGTATCCATCTTTTCATGCACTAGTCATAACATCTAGGTTAATAATCTATGTGGTTTATCTTTTTCGTAAGTTGATCGACGAGGACGCTGAAGACGAACTCAAAAGACAGTTTTGTTCTTGCTATCAAAGCTCTCTATGATAACACCTCTCTTGTGATTGATTTCTTCTCTTTGGATTTGTTCATGGTATCATCGAAGAGAGAGTTGTTCAACAATTTCATTGGTTGGGTCAAGGTTTCATTCGATACCGAGGATTGATTTAAATTTTGGGGTTCGACGATTAGTTGTTTGGTCGTCGAATCTTTTGGTCGACCAAAAACATAAAAGCATTATCCTTATACCACACTTTAGATCTATTTATGGTGATTCTTTTGATACAAGATTAAGAACGAAAATATTCTCACTTTCTTCTATCATTCTTGAAGTGTCAAAACAATACCAAGGGACTCGAAGGTAAAACATAAAACATAAGGTTTCATCCTTGCAGCTAAAGTTCTCTTGGTAATATATGTTAGGATTCATATGAGATAGAGCAGGGATGAGTAATTCGATCACTTCTCTCAATTTTGTCATTGTCAATATATGTTAGGATTCGTATGAGATAGAGTAGGGATGAGTAATTCGATCACTTCTCTCAATTTTGTCATTGTCGTATTGTTGTAGTTTGAATGTATAGTAGAAATTTTGCTTCAAACTTGATTTTATATGCATTACACCTAAATTTTACTTGATATCCACTTTTGATGTAACTAATCTAAAGTCTCCGGGGCTATGGTGCAGCGGAAAGACGATTAATTATAATCCCAAATATTCGTGATTCGATCCTCAGCTACGGCGTATTTTGCGAGAATTTTTCTCTAAATGGGGTGTGAACCCTGGAACGTTGAGCTTCTAGACCACTCGTTGCCAGTACTTTTGATTTATCCTGGTGGCTAGTGGAAAACTTTCATGGGGCCGGACCGGTCGTCCAAAGTTGAAAAAACCTCATTAATTATATTTTTAAAATTTAAGGTCCACTCTAGCGATCAGGTCCACTATGAATATTCATCTTTTCAAAAACTTTTCAGAGGTGAAGAAGTCTCTTACAAGCTTGTTCTTACACGAACACAACAAGAAGCACAAACAAAATTATAAAAGAAATAAAAAATGACTTTACAACGAAGAATCTTACTTTGCTTGCTCTAATTTTACTTTGGATTATTTCTTGGTAGTAGGAAATGAAACAACACTATTTCCCCAAACTCGTAAAGAACCGACGCTTTGAAATATCCACAAACTCCCTTTTCTAGAGTTGCTTTCGAATTAAAAAATGTCTCCCAATTGATTGACCATACCCTCAATTGATTGTCATGTCAGATCCGACCATTCAAACTTATAGAATGACTCTTTTCATATGACCAATCGATCGATTGCTAGCTTCCAATCAATTAACTCAATTGATTTCAAAAGCTTTTATTCGCAGAGAAAGTACTGTTAATCGATTAGCCCAATCGATTTACAAGGCTCAATTAATTAGGTCAATCGATTTGGCAGACTTTTATTTCTTCGTGAAACTTCTATCAATCGATTGCTTCAATCAATTTCAGATAGTATCGTGCTCCCGAAAAAGGCTCTCAATTGATTGACTCAATCGATTACTTTGGGTCGATCAATTACACCAATCGATTACCTAATCCTAAACTCTGAATCCGAGTTTAAGGTTTACTAATCGATTGCTACCCTCACCTAATCGATTGGTAGTCTTAAATTCAACTTTTTTTAAGGCTGAATTCATATCTTGTCCAGTATCTAGTTTGTTGGGACCGATTGGCGAGCTAGAGGGGGGTGATTAGCTCCGATTCACTTGTAGATGATTTGTCGCGGCGGAAGACTTCAAGCAATCGCTAACACAAGGATTTACTTGGTATCCACCCCGGTCGGGTGACTAATCCAAGGATCCACTCTCCTCACACTCTCATGCACTATGAAAGTCTTCTTCTTGAGGTGGAGAAACCTCTTACAAGCTTGTTACAAAGATACAACAAGAACAAAGCAAATACAATAGAAATCTTACAAGATTTACAATGAATAAGCTCACACTTTGCTTTCCTTGCTATCTTCAAGCTTGTGATTGCCTCTTGGACCTTGGAAATGCAGCAGCAACGAGCTCCAAGGCTTCCCTTGAAATGACAATGTAGTTGGAGAAGAAGAGAAGTTCTACAGCCAAAGACCTGCGCGAAAACCCTTATACCCGACGCCTAGGGTTTGGTAATCGATTAGCCAATCGATTACCACGTAGGATTTAGCCGTCCAACGGTAAGTTTTCGAACAGTAATCGATTAGCCAATCGATTACCCGTGCCCTGAATCGATTACCCAATCGATTCAGAGCTTCTCTGTTCTCTCGCGCAAACTCTATGATCGATTACCCCAATCGATCAAGAGACACCTTAATCGATTGACCAATCGATTAAGGAAGGCTGAATCGATTACCCAATCGATTCAGCTACCTTCTATCCTCTTGCATAAACTCCCCTAATCAATTCAGCTACCCAATCGATCACCCAATTGATTGAGTCCAACCTAACTTGTCTCCACAAGTCTAGGATCCCCTACCAAGTGTCCGGTCAACCCCGTTGACCAACTTGGATTTCTCCTGCCTAGCTCCCAGCTCGGACTTACCCTGGTTCCCAACCAGATTCGTCTAACCCTCGAGTTAGGTCTAGTCTCTCGGTAGACTTCCACCTTGCCAGCATGCGATCTCCTCGATCCATCTGGACTTCACCTAGTCCCACTAGGTCTTTTCCCATGCCAGCGTACGATCTCCCCGATCTACCTGGACTTCACCTAGTCCCACTAGGTGTGCCTAGTCCCACTAGGTCTTTTGCCTTGCCAGCGTACGATCTCCCCGCTCTACCTGGACTTCACCTAGTCCTACTAGGTGTGCCTAGTCCCACTAGGTCTTTTGCAGTGCCAGCGTACGATCTCCCCGATCTACCTGGACTTCACCTAGTCCCACTAGGTGTGCCTAGTCCCACTAGGTCTTTTGCCTTGCCAGCGTACGATCTCCCCGATCTACCTGGACTTCACCTAGTCCCACTAGGTCTTTTGCAGTGTCAGCGTACGATCTTCCCGATCTACCTGGACTTCACCTAGTCCTATTAGGTGTGCCTAGTCCCACTAGGTCTTTTCCCGTCAAGCCTCCAGTCAACCTTGACTCACTTGACTTCCTACGACATTCAAACATTATTGTCACATACAAACATCAATGTCAAACATCGAAACATACGACCTCAAGCTCACCCGAGCTTTGTCAAACTAGGTCAACTCTGACCTAACCAAGATTGCACCAACAATCTCCCCCTTTTTGATGTTTGACAATATGTTTGAGAAAGACTAAACTCTATTAGCCTTTCAATTTTCTCTCCCTTTGACACACATCAAACACTCTCCCTGAGAGTCTATATGGTCAAAAGTATACCTAAAGAAAATCTCATACTTTTCATTGAACTTATGCTCAACCTTGAGCACTCATGAAGATTCCCAATCTCCATTCATTCACTTATTCCAAAAATAAAAATTCAAGCACATGTTGTTAAGGAAGATCTCCCCCTCAAAACATGCTCTAAACCTCTATCATTGCACCAACAATGATTTTTGAGTTCCTAAACTTTTAGGAAAACTTAACTTGAGGTAATTGAGATTTTGAAATTCAACATTTGAATCAAAATCTCTCCTTAACCCTTAAATGTTCACCAAACCATTTCCCTTTTTGATTTCACAATGAAATTTACCCAAATATACTTATAAAAGTAATTCTAGGGTTTATGGATTGGTAGGTTACTCAAAAATGGGTTATTGGACTGAAAATAGACATTTTCAGTCTCACCAATCGATTGGTGTTGGGAACCAATCGATTAAACTAGCCTTAATCGATCAACGGATCGATTACGGCTGACTGTAATCGATCAAATGATCGATTACGCGAGCTTCTGTGCTCGCAAAAAGATCGACCAATCGATTGGCTATGGTCCCAATCGATCACCTGATCGATTGGGAGTTTCTGAAATCTGAAAACAATTTCAGATCCGAAATTCAGAAACCCCTAAATAATTCTACAAAATTCGAAAAATTCTAAAATTTTGTGTAGATATTATTTATACCATATACTATCAAGGAAAAATAATTTTCTATGAAAATACCTTCCTTTTTCAAAGATTGACACAAAATTGGAAACCATTGAAATACTTCAATGTTTCACTCTATTTTGTATCCAATTCATCAATGATGAGATCTATCAAAAGATAGTCTTTACCAAGGTTTTCCAAGATGGTTTTGAAATAGTTTTCAAAAACAATTTCCAACCATATTCCTTGGGCCAAATGCACATGACTTGTACATTAGCTTTCCCAATGATTGGAGTTCATTGAACTTCATGTTTTGACGAATCTAAAACTCAATATGATGTACTTTGTCAACACCTTGAGTTTTGTTCATCACCCTAACATCTCACTTGTTTCTAATGTGTCTCAAAAATACACACAAGTCAACTTATGGTCTTAGTGAGATGTGAAAGCCATATTCTCCCTAAACTAAGGGTTCATGCATTTCCATCTAGGCATTATAAACTTTGATCATCCACCTAGGATGTCAATTAATGTCAATGTCCTTAACTTCAATAAAAATTGATTTATGCATGATTAATGACTATGACATGCATCATATTAGAGTTTAAATAATATTATAACTAGATGATGCATGCATGACATATGTAATATTTTCATAATAAATATGAATGATGAAATATGATGTCATGGCATGTGATAGGGCATACAAAACATAGCATAGTAGCATAAAAGAATATACCTAGATTTCCTATCTAAGTATCAATAACTCATCGCTAAGCCATTGATAATCCTAAATTTGCCCTAATTTCCAAGATAATGCCAAAACCCCCCAACTTGGCCTATCTTTGGATTCTAACCTAGTTGTGTCAACTTTATCAAGTTTAATCCTTCAAAAATATAGTTTGGCACAAATTTACTCCTCCTAGAGTAAATAAATGAATCCTTCATTTTCAAGGGTAGTAGTTCCTTGAAAATGTCCCAAAGTGCCAACTTCATCAAGGTTGGGTTAACTACCCTTCCAATTAGAGTTGACACTCCCTAGACCTATCTAGGGTGTGGTGAACACACTCATAGGAACCCAAAACCTATTGGTGCTCCTTGGGTGTTCTAGGTATTCACTAGGGATGACTTCCCTTGATACCTTCCTAAAGACTTTCTTAGGCTTCTCCGAAGCCTTAGTCACCTTTGTCTTGCCTTGGTCAACTCTAGGGATGGCTTCCCTTGTGACCTTGACTTGACTCCTAGACCTAGATTTAGTTCCATATTTGTATGGAACTCTATGATAGGATGGACCATCATCCTTAGTCTTAGGTTTGTACCCTAAACCTTTCCTGCTTCTAGAGGGTCTTTGATTTCCTAAATCTAGGTTTTGATCCTTAGATCCCTTAAATAGATTTTCTATTCTTTTGAGGGATTTTTCTAATTTATCAAGTTTTGACCTCAAAACTTGATTTTCTATCATTACCTCCTCAAGGCTTGGTTTTCTAATATAGCCTTGGTGATTTTTCTTTTTGGCCTTATATTGGATAGGTTTGCCCTTAAATGATCTATTTTCCTTAGGTAGGGTAGACCTAGCATGGAGAGCTCTATAGTTTTCCTTTGGTTTCTTATACCTCCTATTTTCATGATAAATAGCATTGAAATGATAATAATTATTTCTAGCATGCATATTGTCATGATTTAAATAAGTACCATTACCTAATGGTACCTTAGTGTTACTCTTGGAGGCTCCCCCTTGACTTGAGCTCCTCCTTTTAGCCTTGGTCGGATTCTTCCCCTTTGGACATTGATTTCGATAATGTCCCTTTTCTTTGCATGAGAAGCACACAATGTGCTTATTATCCTTCTTTGCCGAGCCGACCTCCTTTGGCTTCTATTTGGTCTTGGGTGCCACTAGCACCTTCTTCTTGACCAATTTGGGACACTTACTCTTATAGTATCCTCTTTCCCTACACTCAAAGCAAATAATATGATCTTTATTTTTACAAATTGAAATTTTTATACCTTTGCTTGTAGGGGTGTGGCATGAATCTTCACTTGATCCGAAAGTAGATACTTCTTCTTTTTCCGGAATCAATGACCTTTGCTCCCCCCTCAATCCTAGAGGTGGAGACTTCTTCTTTCTCCTCATTGACCTCGGATGATGATGTTGACGCTTTTCTTTGATCCGATTCCAATGGCACATCTTGCTCCTCTTCAACCCTTGAAGTGGAGGCTTCTTGAGCTTCATCTTCGGATGTTGAGCACCTCTCAATTTCCGAATCTTCACTTGATGAATCTCCCTCTTTGGATTTGTCTTGATTTAGTATAGTGGAGGGATCCTCATGAAGCCTTGCCAATTTGCTCCATAGCTCTTTGGCGTCTTGAAATTCTCCAATCTTGTCCAAGATGGTGCTTGGCAAAAGATTGACCAATAGCTTGATCACTTTGTAGTTGGTCTCGCATCTCTTGATTTGCTCCTCATTCCATTTGCTTTTCTTGAGGAGCTTTCCTTTTGAGCTTGTTGGAGCTTCAAAACCCTCCATTAGAGCAAACCATTGCTCTATCTCCATCATGAAATAATTTTCGATCTTTGACTTCCAAAGACCAAAATTCGCCTTGTCGAATGGTGGAGGTGCCCTTGTGTCATAGCCAAACTCCATTTTTGAAATTTAAACCCCTTGATGATGACTTCTTGAAATTAGGGTTACTTCCAACTTCTTCTTCTTCCTCTAGCTCTTGCCCTCTTGGCGATGAGTCCAAATAAGAGCAACCTTGCTCTGATACCACTTGTTAGGACCGATTGGCGAGCTAGAGGGGGGGTGATTAGCTCCGATTCGCTTGTAGATGATTTGTCGCGGCGGAAGACTTCAAGCAATCGCTAACACAAGGATTTACTTGGTATCCACCCCGGTCGGGTGACTAATCCAAGGATCCACTCTCCTCACACTCTCATGCACTATGAAAGTCTCCTTCTTGAGGTGGAGAAACCTCTTACAAGCTTGTTACAAAGATACAACAAGAACAAAGCAAATACAATAGAAATCTTACAAGATTTACAATGAATAAGCTCACACTTTGCTTTCCTTGCTATCTTCAAGCTTGTGATTGCCTCTTGGACCTTGGAAATGCAGTAGCAACGAGCTCCAAGGCTTCCCTTGAAATGGCAATGTAGTTGGAGAAGAAGAGGAGAAGTTCTACAGCCAAAGACTTGCGCGAAAACCCTTATACCCGACGCCTAGGGTTTGGTAATCGATTAGCCAATCGATTACCACGTAGGATTTAGCCGTTCAACGGTTAGTTTTCGAACGGTAATCGATTAGCCAATCGATTACCCGTGCCCTGAATCGATTACCCAATCGATTCAGAGCTTCTCTGTTCTCTCGCGCAAACTCTGTGATCGATTACCCCAATCGATCAAGAGACACCTTAATCGATTGACCAATCGATTAAGGAAGGCTGAATCGATTACCCAATCGATTCAGCTACCTTCTATCCTCTTGCATAAACTCCCCTAATCAATTCAGCTACCCAATCGATCACCCAATTGATTGAGTCCAACCTAACTTGTCTCCACAAGTCTAGGATCCCCTACCAAGTGTCCGGTCAACCCCGTTGACCAACTTGGATTTTTCCTGCCTAGCTCCCAGCTCGGACTTACCCTGGTTCCCAACCAGATTCGTCTAACCCTCGAGTTAGGTCTAGTTTCTCGGTAGACTTCCACCTTGCCAGCATGCGATCTCCTCGATCCATCTGGACTTCACCTAGTCCCACTAGGTCTTTTCCTATGCCAGCGTACGATCTCCCCGATCTACCTGGACTTCACCTAGTCCCACTAGGTGTGCCTAGTCCCACTAGGTCTTTTGCCTTGCCAGCGTACGATCTCCCCGCTCTACCTGGACTTCACCTAGTCCCACTAGGTGTGCCTAGTCCCACTAGGTCTTTTGCAGTGCCAGTGTACGATCTCCCCGATCTACCTGGACTTCACCTAGTCCCACTAGGTCTTTTGCCTTGCCAGCGTACGATCTCCCCGATCTACCTGGACTTCACCTAGTCCCACTAGGTGTGCCTAGTCCCACCAGGTCTTTTGCAGTGCCAGCGTACGATCTCCCCGATCTACCTGGACTTCACCTAGTCCTACTAGGTGTGCCTAGTCCCACTAGGTCTTTTCCCGTCAAGCCTCCAATCAACCTTGACTCACTTGACTTCCTACGACATTTAAACATTATTGTCACATACAAACATCAATGTCAAACATCGAAACATACGACCTCAAGCTCACCCGAGCTTTGTCAAACTAGGTCAACTCTGACATAACCAAGATTGCACCAACATAGTTAACTTCAACCTACAAAGACTTACTCTTTTTAACATTCAGTCATCTGTGACATGTTGAGACTTCTCGTTGCCTAGCATCCAGTCAACCTTAACCTGCTAGGGCTTCTTCACCAAATGTTAGGTCATCTTTTGATTCACCTGAACTTTCCTATTGCCAACCTTATTGTGATTTCCGATCACTAAGTGTTTGGTTAACCTTTAACTCACTTGGGCTTTCCCTTTATCAACCTTTTTGTTAGATTTCTGATCACAAAGTGTCCGGTCAATCTTTAACCCACTTAGACTTTCCTCTTGCCAATATTTTCGTTGGACTTTAGACTTCCGACATCGTCAAGTATCCAGTTAACCTTAACCTATTTGACATCTCTCAGACACATTGATTAAATATCGAAACTTAAGCTCGTGTCAATCTGAGTTGAGTCAACTTGGTCAACCTGACCTAAGGTCAATTGCACCGACAATATATGCCTTCACCTAGTATATTTTTATCTTATAAACAACCTATAAGTTTTTCTCTTTGGATTTGTTGTTTCGTATATAGAAGTGAGAGTTGATAAAATAATTTTAATAGTTTGGTTAAAGTTTTATTCTTGTGAGGTATGTATTCCCAAACAATCCTCCTCTCAAACGAAGAATTAATATTATTCTTATGCTCCGAGCCTCTCCTTTAGCATCATATTGGATGTGAAACTATTTCCCATTTAATTTCGGAGCAATGAAGTTGATTCATCCCAACAATATTATTATATGGATTTGAACCCCCCACAACAATAACCTCTTGAAGACAATCACCTCTATGATCAAGTCTTTGACAATAGTTCGCTAACCCAGGCATCCGCGGTTCGATCCTCAGCTACGGCGTATTTGTAAGAATTTTTTCTCCAAATGGGGCGCGAACCCTGGGACGTTGGGCTTCTAGACCGTCCACTGTGAGCGCTTCTCGATTTATCCCAGCGGCCGGTGGGAAACTTTCGTGGGGTCAGACCGGTTGCCCGAGGTTGAAAAAACTTCGTTATCATTTTTTTAATCGAATTGCTATTTTGATGAGTTTCCTCTAATCGGATGGAAATTTTAATCCGATGTTTATGTTGAGCTTTTATTGATCTTGGAGGAGTTAGAATTCTGTTTGAGGATTAGGTTGCCAAGAGTTTCTGTTAGATTACATCAGTGCATGATTTCTTTTTCTCTTGTTGGTTGTTCTTGGAGCTTGATATGAGCTAGTTATTTTAAGAACTGATTTGGTGTAGAGGATGGATTTGTGATTTTCTTCTCTTTATTGAGATTTCTCGTTGAGCTGAGTTAAGGGTAGCTTTGCTCCTTCTGGGTTGATTCTATTCTACCATAGGGTGATTTGCTTTGAGGATTAACTTTGATTATATGATGAGAGGATTGTTCAATGGTTTGACTTAGATTATTGGAATGATTAGAGGGTTATTTCTGTGATGTTGTAACAGTGGGAACCAAGGGCTACTTTTGGCTAAATTTATGGATGTAAAATTGTAATGTTTCTTAGTTGGATTTAAATATGTATGTTGGGTTTTGTTATTTTTAGATCTGTATTCTTGGATCGATTTTGTACCAAATTTATCCGGTTTGGTTTATCTGATCTTCGAAGGAATTAATAATGGATTGAATTAGGAATTGGACCTCACTATTACTTGTAATAATCCTAGCCGTGTGATACCTTGTAGGAATCGGGGTAATTTGGGATAAGGGCTAATCATTTAATTATGGTTAATTAAATGAAACAAGAAAATTATAACGATCCTAATTATTGGAGATAGCTCGTTAGCTATTAATTACATATTATTGTAGCTAAATATTATGCCTTTGATACAGGGCATTGATCGGATATATCACTGCTGATTATTGGACACGAGGTTCCCTATGTATACGGACTCCCCTTTTGAGGCGGGTACCCTTTGACTTATCTCTTTTGATATTGTCATGTGATTATGCATAGACTGTTATAGATAGCAGTAAGATTTTATGCTATCCCTGTTTATTATGTCTGTTCTGGATACTTGTTGTTTATCCCTGTGTTATTATGCTGTTAGTTCCATACAGTCTCAGGTATTGCCATATCTATATGTATGCTTAGAGATCGTGTTGTACCTCTTGCGTTTGACCTTGAGGGATCTGTAGTTTCCAGCCAGTATACCTTGTAGGTTACCTGTATTTCCTGTTATAGGATTTCAGACTGAGACTTAGTATACTGAGGACTTGGTGAGGGAGGTATGTG
Source organism: Boesenbergia rotunda (assembly GCA_024364735.1). Taxonomy (NCBI): domain Eukaryota; kingdom Viridiplantae; phylum Streptophyta; class Magnoliopsida; order Zingiberales; family Zingiberaceae; genus Boesenbergia; species Boesenbergia rotunda. Next base: position 237,405 of record JAGFNQ010001118.1, read on the forward strand.
TATCTATCATACATCATCTCTGCATTATTGCATGCTGACCCACGCGGGCGTTGTGGACGATGTCCTGACTGGGTACAGGTTGTCACAGCTCTACCCACGCGGACGTTGTGGACGATCCTGACTGGGACTAGGGGTGACACATGTCATTGCACCAGGGTGCTTTATATGTTTGGGTCATGCACCATCCTTGCATTATTGCATACTGACCCACGCGGACGTTGTGGACCATGTCCTGACTGGGTACAGGTGGTCACAGCTCTACCCACGCGGACGTTGTGGACGACGATCCTGACTGGGACTAGGGGGTGACACATGTCATTGCACCATGTGCATACTTTGCATCGTGCATTGTTTGCTGCACTTGATTCTTACACTTGTTTGACATGCATATTCTGGAGACTTGTTATTTGAGATTATATATCTAATGATATTCCCTTGGTACTTATTATCCTCTTTTCAGGTTAGCTGGATTCTGGTATGTATCTACCTCAGTATTTCCAGTACTAGTTTTTCCATATTGTTGATATGAGACTGTATTAACGTAGATGCTTATTGTTATTATAACATACTATGCATATCTGCTGGGTATTCGCTGAGTTATGGACTCACCCCGTTGCCATATATTTTTATTTCAGGTTGAGATACTTGGAGTCGCCAGAGGAGCCCAGCAGCCAGTCCCTACCCATCGCGACGATAAAGTTTGTTTCGTACTTAGTAGTGTCTATATTTTCATATTCAGTTATTGGATTGTATATGTCTTGGGAGTGTTGTTGTGTGCCCTAAGGGGTTTATGTAATTGTTGATTTGTCGTAAGTCGGACCGGTCCGCAGTCAGGTATGATTTACTTAGTTGTCGGGTACTTTTACGTTGTGTTTATCTATTTTGGAGGCCTGAGGCCAAATATATACTGCGTGAGTTGTTATATATATTATTTGTATGTGTAAATTGTCCGTCGGACAGGAGAGGTGCTGTCCGATTTTCTATTGGATCAGCGGCTCCTGGGTCTCGGGGCGTGACACATTCACTTGATACAACTTGCCAAAACAAAACTAACTGTCGAAATTAACTGGATACTAGCAATAACTTTGAAACAACCAATTAACTGCAGAATTCAGCAACTAATGGATTCGGAAACGAATGAATGTGAAGCAGAATTTGAAACCCCAAACTGATGTGCAGAATTGCTTCAATTTGCAGAAGTGAGATGCAGGAAAATAAACCTCTATGCAAAAATGGAATGCAACAGCAATTGGGATGTAAAAACCAAGCAAGATGATTGATTTCAGATGCAATAAAACTCCAATGCGAAACTCGACTGATACAGCTGCAGAACTGATAACTGGGAGTTGTAGAAATGGAGTTAACTAGCAGAAATAGTAAGCTGAGAGGTGCAGAAATTCACAGTTGATCAAATGGCATGGAACACAACAGAACATCCAAATTCAGGGGCACGTATCTAAAGTTCATGTAGAATTAACAGCACCAATGTATACTTGACACTTGAAATCAGAAACTACAACTAAACATGCAGAAATGCCCTGGATACGCAAGCTTAATCTGAAACGCAGCTTGTGCAGGAAATGAAGATGCAGAAATTAAGGGTGCAGAATTTGCAGAAATGAATCCAGTGCAAAACAAGAGTGCAGAAAATTCAGCACAAGATCTAAGCTTAAACAACAAACTGAGTTCAAAGTCTAAGGCACCAAATGAATTGTTTTAGCAATGATCATGATGCACTAATGTTCACTAACAATGCAACTCGAAACCTGTTAATCAGTTCATGCAGAAATAAACTGGAATTTCAGAAATGGATTTCATACACATACAAACATGAACTAAATTCAGAAATAAAACTGAATGAAAAATAACCTCTAATCTAATGCATTTACACCCTAAATGTTGTCTTCAATTGCAGGGAGTAAACTAAACACAAATCGAATCGAAGCTAAACTGAAAAACTCAGAAACTAAGCTGAATTTGCAGAACAGGGGCTGATACGCAACAATTAAATGGCACGCAAGCAATGAAACAAGAAATTCACTGAAATGAAAAGCAATTATCCACTAAACACCTTCCCTAGCTATTAAACTAGAAGATTTGAACCCTAGTTAGGCAGAAACTAATTGGAAATGAAGACTAGCAGCTACTACAGAAAAATTTAGAAATGGAATTAGCAGAAATTGAAAACTACAGCTAACACAATAGAAATTGACTAAGTAAACTAAATCTCTCATCTCAGCTCACGAAATCCTTACTGTCACTCAAGGATGAGCCTCCAATTGAGAAAGAAACAATCCATACAAGAAAATTACAGCAGCTAGAATAAATTCAGAATTGAAACTACGGCAGAAATTGAATTTATAGCTACAAATCAAAAATGCAATAAGAAATCTAAACCTCAATCACTCCATTAGCTCAAGGTCTCCTTGTTCGTCACGCAAGGGCTGGCCTCGAACCCGTAAGCTCAGCAATTCACAGGAAAACTGAATCCGCGATTCATTCCAGCTCAAACTCTGTTCAAGATGGAAATCCCAATCGATTTCTTCAATTCAGCCTTGTCTGATTAAAATGAAGGTGCGGGAATGATCCAAACACTTCAGGGAACCCCTCTGAATAGCTTGGATTGATGAAGAACTTGACAAAACCGAAATCGAAGCTATCAACCGCAGAGCTGAAGAAACCCTCACTCAGCTCTGTTCTTGCCCAATTTCGAACTGAAACTCCACAATTGCTCTCCCCAGTGACCTCGACTTGATCCAAATGAAGATAAAGGGTGGTCGCGCCCCTTGGATTGAAGAAAACAGCTAAAGGAATGAAGAACAAAACGAAGAAGACGAAGAAACGGCGGAGACGCGACAGGGAAGAAGGCTGCGGGAGTTTGATTAAATACTTAAGCATTGGACGACCCAGATTTCTCCACATCAATCCAACGGCTGATCTTGTTCTGATTTAATCCAAACTTTAATGATGATGATCAGGGGTCAGGATCTGCCTCGTGGTAGCTCGGATCCTCCAGATTTGCAACAGATGGTCCAGATCAACCTGATCTTTGAATGGACGATTTAGAGACCTCCAAGCTTGATCCAACGGTTGATTGAGCTCTGATTGGGCTGAAACCTTCAGATCTTGATCAGAGTGCTTGATCAACCCTAACCCTAGCTTGGATTGCTTCAGATGGTCCCGGATGGCTCAGATCTAGCCGCTTTTGAATCGGACGGCCCGGATTTAATCCTAATCTTGATAACTCGATCCGGGTCACTTCCGACTCAAGTTTGACCCAATATGCCCTAGGTCTATGAACCTTTCATGCCTACAAAAATAGATCAAAAATTAGTGGCCAAATAATCCAATTTTATGTAAATTTGTAATTAAGTCCAAAATAAGAGGAAGTTCTAAAACCTGGGGTAAAAATCACAATTAAGCAAGTAAAACATGGGTCAAACATGGATTTTAACAATTAAAATAATCAATAAAATGATACTTATCAGCCGTCCTGGTTCAAAATTATCTAACCTGATTAATATTTTTTTAAGTCCTTGATAATAGTTATTAAAAAGAGGCATCTAGTTCAATCATCGGAGGATGCTCGTTCATGAAGTTAGTGCATTAAAATTTTACTAAAAGTCTTCTCTTCGTATCCATCCAAGTAGTCGTCTACAATAATCCCCACGACTATTATTTTTTACAAGGAAGTGACAATCCTTTGCTAATATTCTCGTGTACATTGAACATCATTAGCCTACTTTTAATTTAGGAAAATGTGGTGCAAAGTATTCCCTTAATCTCGTTAATTAGTAAAAAAAACTCTTGATGAGCTTCGCTTAGGTTAATAAATACTTTGTTTAAGAGATTTTTTGATCCCAGGGCGTAGCATAGATTGTGGGCACATGATATTTCTAACGTAATAGTCAGGAGTCAATTCCCAGGAAATGATGACCTACATTTTTTGTTCCACTATATGTTTGTTGTCTATGTATCTACATGAACTTTCTTATATATCCGTGGGGCAGGCTCTAGGGACCGTTAAAATTATGGAATTTGATAGAGATTCTGTTATTTTTTTCATAAAGTTTAACTTTTTTAATGTTAATATGAATGCTCATAATTTAGATATATAGTCTCCTCCTATATATCTAATTAAGATTATATACGTTTTATTGGGTTCTTTAAGCAGAGATTGTAAAGTCGCTGATTCATCTTCTTTCACCCCAAGAACAATAAGAGTAGAAATAAATCAATTGAATGAAGAGGTTAGTAATTTGGACGAGTTACTATTGGAAAGGGACAATGAACTTCAAGAGGCTCGTTCAGTTCAGAGGCAAAGAGATCAAGTAATGAGGCAAAAAGATCATGAAATTAATGATTCGTGACAATAGCAGAATTTCATCATGCAACATCTTTCGTTAGCCTCCATTCCAAGTCAGATTCTTCTCAGTGATTCATCATGCAACATCTTTAGTTAGCCTCAAATTTTGTATGAGATCTTTAGTTTGTCATATCTGATGTATCAAATTTTGTTATTAGAATTTTTATTCGTCATTTTGTTGTGTATGAATGTATCATGATGTTGATATACAGGTTTTGTATGTATGCATGATGATTTATCGAATTTATAGATTTGCTGTGAAGGAAAAATTGCAAATTTCTGACAAATTTTACATCAAAAACTTTAGTAGTAAAATTAATCAATTTGCGACGGTTTTCATAACAAATCAGTAACGAAAAACATTTTCGATTGATGAGAATTGGCAATCCATTCTAAGGTATTCAATGACCTATAAGACATTTTCAACTTAAAAAAATATTTGAAATTAAAAAAATATTTTTTTGGCGTAGTTTATTGAGATGAGAACAATGAAGTCGTCTCCCACTCAACTGCCATGCGTTTTCTAGGCCACTAAATATCCAATGATTAAACCTAACCCTATCTTAAGATTATCCTTTAGAGAGGTTGTATAGATTTCTAGTTCACCCAATGCTCATAAAACTAGCTAGTGGTCTCCTACAAGTGCAATATAAAATTAGGTTAGAGTTGACCTTGATTCATGGAAACTCACCACGTTGAGAAAGTGACATTTATCTTCTTCAAAAGCTTAAAGCTTTAAAATTTAGGATTTAAGATTATCACAAATGATCGAATTTGATTTAGAATGAGATCGTTGATGGGGGTTGAAGTGATAAAAAAAGGTAAAATGCTCGTCCTCAGCGTCCTTGCCAGTCCTCTCCAGGACTAATACGAAAGAGATAAATTACGATGACTGAGAAGGCAAGGGGTTGGGGGAGGGGGAGAAACTTTTTACATAGGATGCAGAGATTTATGCCTCATCAACCCCATGACTCAAATCAAGACCTCTAATGACAATCTATCAATCTTTTATCATCTCAACTATGTACGATTGACACGGGACTGAAGGGGAAGAAAAAACCTAAAAATAGAGAATATGAATCATCTAAGCGAGAACAATTTTATTTTTCTTCCTATCCTCCCTTTTCGTTGCCCATTTTAAGCATAGTAGAGAAGGTAGAAAAAATTCTCAATTTTATACAAATATAACCAACCGTGAACAAAATCTATTCATAATTGGCTCTAATAATAGGGACTAATTTATATTAGGATCAGGTCATGATCTATAGTTGATTCGATGGTAAAATGATTACATTTTAATTTTTTTCTCTATTTTTCACATTTTAACACACACTCTATATATATATATATATATATATATATATATATATATATATATATATATATATATATATATATATATATATAATATTTTTGAAGGTTTTAAGGGGTGCCATTATTATACAACAAATTTAATAATTAATTTTGTCATTTAACATTCGGCTCATTCACACCTAAAATATTAGATCTAGTCCTACTCTAAACTTTAAATTTAAAATAAAAAATAAAAAATAAAAAAATGAACATTTAGTAAATTTTGGGGATTGCATTTATAAATAAGATTTATGAGCAATTCAGACTTTTTCGTTTATCATTACATCGGAAGGTCAATTAGAATTTAAGTTATGCTTTATTTAATAAAAAGACACAAGTCCGTAAATAGATTAAAATTAATTTGTAAAAAAAATAATAACCAAGTCTGAATCCACTTTTTACGGCGTTTAGCAAACCTTACCAAACTAAATTAAACCAACCGGTTTTGCTAAAAAAACCCAAACGGAGCGGTTCAGTCGCGGTCCGTTCGTTCTTTGGACGGACAACCGGCGACAACCTGGCGCACGTGGTCCCGTTGGCTGAGACGAGGTCCGGAATCATCGCCAGCCCCCGGCACGTTCCCCTTCTTTTGTGGCTGTCCCTCTGCGGGATCCAAGCGCGGCGGATACGGCGGCGGCGGCTGACGGCCTTGTTGCAGCACTTCTTCGCCTCCCAGTCGGCGGCCACACGGAGGGGACTGTGGGAGACGGCGGCTCTTCCTTCTCCGAAAACCTTGTCAACGATCCCAGCGGGGTTTCTTGGCGATTATTCTAATTTTCCTATTAAAAAATAGTCAGCGACGTGCATATAACGGAGGGTGATAGGAGAAAGCCATTGAGAGAAAGGGAGGGACTGAGATCTCAGCGAAGGTGGGAGGATGGAGAGAGAGGAGCATCGAAGGAG
>JAGFNQ010001118.1:250136-269662 GCA_024364735.1 Boesenbergia rotunda
GAGCTAGGAGATGAGATTTTGGGTGCCGAAACATCTAATCTTGCTGTATCACCAATGCTATAGGAGTGGTTTAGGTATATCAGTGAGTTTTGAGCAAACTCACTGATGGACCTAACATATTTGATTCTGAAAACCCTATATCAGTAGACAGGGTTGAGCAAGGAGATGAGATTTTGGTCGAAACTCTAATCTTGCTGTATCACCAATGCTATAGGAGTGGTTAAGGTATATAGTGAGTTTTGCTATGGACCTACCATATTTGGAATTCTGAAAACTCTATATCAGTAGACAGGGTTGAGCTAGGAGATGAGATTTTGGGTGCCGAAACCTCTAATCTTGCTGTATACCAATGCTATAGGAGTGGTTTAGGTATATAAGTGAGTTTCTAGCAAAACTCACTGATGGACCTACCATATTTGGAATTCTGAAAACTCTATATCAGTAGACAGGGTTGAGCTAGGAGATGAGATTTTTGGGTGCCGAAACATCTAATCTTGCTGTATCACCAATACTATAGAGTGGTTTAGGTATATCAGTGAGTTTGAGCAAAATTCACTGATAGACCTACCATATTTGGAATTCTAAAAACCTATATCAGTAGATAGGGTTGAGCTAGGAGATGAGATTTTGGGTGCCGAAACATCTAATCTTGCTGTATCACCAATACTATAAGAGTGATTTAGGTATATCAGTGAGTTTTGAGCAAAACTCACTGATGGACCTAACATATTTGAAATTCTGAAAACCCAATATCAGTAGACAGGGTTGAGCTAGGAGATGAGATTTTGGGTGCCGAAACCTCTAATCTTGCTGTATCACCAATGCTATAGGAGTGGTTTAAGTATATTAGTGAGTTTCTAGCAAAACTCACTGATGGACCTACCATATTTGGAATTCTGAAAACTCTATATCAGTAGACAGGGTTGAGCTAGGAGATGAGATTTTGGGTGTCGAAACCTCTAATCTTGTTGTATCACCAATGCTATAGGAGTGGTTTAGGTATATCAGTGAGTTTTGCTAGAAACTCACTGATATACCTAAACCACTCTTATAGTATTGGTGATACAGCAAGATTAGATGTTTCGGCACCCAAAATCTCATCTCCTAGCACAACCCTGTCTACTGATATAGAGTTTTCAGAATTTCAAATATGGTAGGTCCATCAGTGAGTTTTGCTAGAAACTCACTGATATACTTAAATCACTCTTATAGCATTGGTGATACAGCAAGATTAGAGGTTTCGGCACCCAAAATCTCATCTCCTAGCTCAACCCTGTCTACTGATATAGAGTTTTCAGAATTCCAAATATGGTAGGTCCATCAGTGAGTTTTGCTTAAAACTCACTGATATACCTAAACCACTCCTATAGCATTGGTGATACAGCAAGATTAGAGGTTTCGGCACCCAAAATCTCATCTCCTAGCTCAACCCTGTCTACTGATATAGGGTTTTCAGAATTTCAAATATGGTAGGTCCATCAGTAAGTTTTGCTCAAAACTCACTGATATACCTAAACCACTCTTATAGTATTGGTGATACAGCAAGATTAGATGTTTCGGCATCCAAAATCTCATCTCCTATACCACTCCTATTAGATGTTTTGACACCCAAACTCACTGATATACCTAAACCACTTCTATATAATATGTAATTATATATTAAACTTTTTTATAAAATTTTTTTTAATATATTTTTATATAATTGATGGAGGTTACTGAAAATTTTTTAATTTGTAAAATATTTTTTATATTTAATTATTATTTATTAAATTAATTATTTATAGGATCTGAAATTATTTGACTTCAGATCCTCCTGGGATGACTTCAGGCGGCCTGCGTTTGAATCTAAAATTAAGTGTTTTGATACGTTTTTTTATATATTAATATATTTTTAAAATAGAAAAAAAATTTGAGTCCACGTCAGATCTGAAATCAAAAGATTTCAGGCCCAACGTGGGCCTGAAACAAAAGATTTCAGGCCCAACGTGGGCCTGAAATAAAACATTTCAGGCCCAGCGTGGGCCTGAAATGTTTTATTTCAGGCCCACAGATACAATTTTTTAAATTTTTTTTATTATATTAATATATTTATTAAATATTATTAAATATATTGATTAATATACAGGTATGTTTTTTTTAAAAAAATTTATATATATTAATATATTTATTAAATATTATTAAATATATTAGTTAATATTAATCAAATTTAAAAAAATCATTTACCTTATATTTTTACTTAAAAAATATTTATATATTAATCAAAGTTTTAACGAATCGACTGAAATATTAAAAAATATTTATATATTAATCATGTTTGAAAACTGAAATATTTTTTTAGTTTTTACCTTTCGTTTTTAGCGCTGATTCTATAATATATTATTTTAAAATAAAAGTCTGAACAAGCATGCGTACGGACGTCTCGAAATTTGTTACTGAGAGAGAGAAAGAGAAAGACAGTAGTTAAAAGAGGGGTATAAGAGGAAGTTCACATAAAGGCCTACGCCCTTTGGTAAAATAGAAACTATGATACGGAATTGGTAATTTCCAATTCTTAGGTACGCCCTTTGGTAAATTGCCGAAGATTTAAACATTGTTCTTGGATATAAAAACTCTTTCATAGTCTAGGTCATTAAATCCTTTTGATCAAAAGTGTTGGATGATTTTACAATTGGGATCCTCTGTCCCAAAAAAGTGTCTGTCCCGCTACTCGGCGACGGCCGGCGAGTCGTCTGATCGTCGATCGGGCACTACCGATGGATTTTGATCATCATACCGAATCAAATGATATTCTAAAAGAACGGTGAATCGGTCGGAATCATTACAATTACAATCTCGTCGGATTCAAAGGTGAATCCGGCGAGATCGCAATTGCGGCGATCCCGACAGGTTCATCGTACCTCCCAGGGTAAATTTTGTTCAAGGCGGCGGCCGGAGGCCGCCGGTGATGTCCAATCGACGATCGAACGACTCGCCGGCTGTCATCGGGGAACGGGTCAGGCGGGACAGGGGTTGTTTTTAGGACAAAGGATCTACCCTCATGATTCTACGCATTTGGTGTCGATTAGAAATATTAGTAGTTTTTTGGTGAATATGCGCGAAATAAAGAAGAGTAATAGGTCATCATCGACGTTCATAAGATGGACGAAGAAATATTTAACGAGGTTGGATAACGTCGAATCTCAGATAATCGATCTGGCTCCGTAGAAATTTTCTACCGACTGCTGGGATAATGTCGAAAATCGAAAAACACTCACAGTGGACAATCCAAAAGTCCAACGTCCTAGGATTCACGGTCCATTTGAAAGAAAAATTACTGTAAAATAAGTCATAACTGAGGATTAAACCACGGATGCCTAGGAAGACAACTAATCACCCTTACGCTGCACCTTAGCCCCAAGGAAACATTTATGCTCTGTTTACTTGGGAGAGCGGAAAGTAAAACTAAGGAAAAGTTTCCGCAGTGGAAATTTTTCCATTGTTTACTTCATTAAAATTTAAAGAAAGAAGAGAAATATAATCCATTCGCGGATAGTTTTGGAGCCAAAATCGATCAACTCAAAATCGGACGGAAAGCAGCGGATGGATAAAAAATGACGCATGTACCCCTTTTCATTTACAAAATTACGTCATAAACCAAAAAAAATAACGCATGTACCCTTTTTAATTCATAAAATTACACCATATACCAAAAAAATGACCCATGTACCCTTTTGCATTAATAAAATTACACCGCATGCACCCATCTTCTTCAATCATGGTAAACAAGCATGCAAAGGAAAGGATTTCTTTTCCTTTCCATTCTCTTCCCATGCCCCTAGATTTGTTTAATCCATCCATCATCCACTCTTTCAGGTAAACATAGCATTAGAGATAAACCAAGAAAGAAACTATAACGGTTTTTGCATCCTTTATTAAGGTGAGTTGGGTGTTTAAATTTGCAGTCCGAAGTAAAACAAATAGATTTTAATTTAATAAATAATTAACATTGAGTTAAACATGTGATTTGCTCAATTAATCCACAGATTTCACATCATATCATTCACTAGATTTTAATTTAAAAAATTAATTAGAGTTGAAATGCAATTAAAGAGAATTAAAAAGAGAGCGAAGTGATTTTAATTTAATCCCACGAATCGATCCGATCGATCGCAACAACCTTCTAAATTTATTAATTGATTGACTTTGCAGTTGGATCGGGTGGCTACTACTAATTCGCTTAGCACTAACTAATTCTGTTTAAATTCTATTTGTTTTCAGGCGAATTTCCCTCTTCCGTTTCCACCTCTATTTAAACTTTGACAATCCCTTCAATTCCAAGTCTCCCAACGTCGGTCTCTTCTCCCTCCACTTCCTCCATATTTCGAATTATCTGTGAACGGCAGCATGCTGATCTCCTCCTCTTCCTCTGCAAGCAGAGTCGAGGTTCGCTCCGTGTGGGCTCACAACCTCGACCAGGAGTTCGCCCTCATCCGCTCCGCCCTCCCCTTCCACCCCTTCGTCGCGTTGGACACTGAGTATCCTGGTGTCGTTGTCACCTCCAAGAATCCCGATTGCACACTCACCGTCCCTCAGTGTTACGACTTGATCCGCGCCAACGTCGATGCCCTCCGCATCGTCCAGGTCGGCCTCACCCTCTCCGATGCTGCCGGTAACCTCCCCTGCACCCTCTACAATGACGGCACTGTTGTGCGCTACGTGTGGGAGTTCAATTTCCGCGACTTCGACATCGATCGCAACCGTTACGCCCCTTCCTCCGTCGAGCTACTCCAGGCAAATGGCATCGACTTCCAAAAGAATAAAGCGTGGGGCATAGACTCTCCTCGCTTCGCCGCGCACCTCGCGGCCTCCGGTTTGCTTTCCTCGGGCCACTTTTCGGTTGTATCCTGGGTTACCTTCCAAGGCGCTTACGACTTTGCCTTCCTGGTGAAGATGCTGACCGGCGGCAGTAAGTTACCTCAAACTCTCCATCAGTTCTTGGGCCTTGTTCACTTCTTCTTCGGCGAGAGGGTGTTCGATGTGAAGCACCTGAGTAAGCATTGTCGCGGGCTTTATGGCGGGTTGGAGCGAATGGCCTCTGCCGTCCAAGTTGAGCGAGCAGTGGGACACCGACATCAGTCCGGCTCCGATAGTTTACTGACATGGCAAGTGTTCTATCAAATCGCTTCCCGGGTGAATCCGGAACTCATCAACCGTCCAGAGCATAAGGGAGCACTTTTCGGACTCGAACTCCTGCAATCCTGATCGAGAGTGACTTTTGATTTCTTGTGGTTGAGAAATTAAGTATATATATTTTGTTGGTAGTCAGATTAGAAGAAGAACGAAAAGTAAAATTTTCCTTTCTTTGTTATTAAATCATTAAATACATAAAAGTAAAATGAATTTAATCACAAAGGCAAACTATAGTTTTCATTTTATTTTCTCACCATGAACCTTAAAAATCTAAATTAGCATTTACTAAATTGTCAAATAGGAATGTTATTAGTATTGGAATGACAAAGATCTCTTATTTACTAATGACACTTAAATTGTGTGAAAGAAATCAATGTTATTGCTTTATTTTAATTGTGGTATTTTGCTAAAGCACACGCCTAAGTTTTAGGTATATACAAGTAGAAAAATGATATACAACGTGAATTTGGAATATAAAAATTAACGTGAATGACGTGATACTCCAATTGTAACGATCTCCGACAGGTTCATCGTGCCTTCCAAGGTATAATTTGGTTTGCGACAGTGGTCGGACGATAATCGAACATGTATACGAAAAGTGTTGCATCATTCACGTTGAATTTCACGTTGTAAATTCACGCTGTGTATCATTACTCTGATACCAAGCACTCCTCACAACACAGATCGCCCAACCTATTTCCAAGTTGAATCACTCTTCGCCCTTCCTCATGAAGCACTGAGCACCCTTCCTAGATCCGCCCATTATATTGTCAAACACCTAAAAATCCTAGGGTACGCGTTGTGGAGAGTTAAAATCCTAGGCTAATTTTAAAGGAAAACTAGACGGGACGCACCCTTTTGAATTCTCCTTGTTATTTTGAAATCTGCCTAAACTCCCTCGATCGCCCATCGCAGCCCTCCTTCGTCGATCAACTTCACTGCATCACTTGCTTGTCATCTTCTCATCTTCCTCTATGTCGAATCATTTTGGATTGATCAACTTATACTTTCTCCTCATATATTACCAATTATTTTCTCACCTCTAGGGTTTTAGAGTTTGTCTAAAGGTCTCATACACCAGAAAAATAAAATATTATTCTTAATTTTTAATTTTACTCAAATTATAATAACTATGTGATTATAATTGATCATTCTAGATTCGTTTGATATCTAATTTAATATTATGAAACTACAATTGTTATAATAGTATAATAGTTATCATTTCATAATTACTCACGGATTTATATTAGACTCGTATTGGACTATAGCTCACCCACAAAAAATCATGCATGTTAAATCACTTACTTCAAATCAACCAAATGTGCCACTGAATAAATCAAATCATATCGTATATTAATTATCCCTGCCTCAAGTTATCATTTGGAGATATATTATTTAAATTTAAACGAGCAATTTAATATTTTTTTATCTTCGTTTTAAATTGCAAGTATCTTATATTATTATTATAATTATTATTATTAAAACACTTTTCGTTACTATTTTTTATATGCCTTAATATTTTATAATTATAATTAGCATAAAAAAGAATTAATTTTTTATTTTATTTTGATACTTAATTCATTTTTTTCACGCTCAAAGTTCAGCTAGCTAACGTCTCTGTGATTCTTAGATTCATTCATGTAGGTTTTACGATACGAATTTGAATTGTTCATCTAATATTCATAATTAATATTCATATTGTATTAAATAATTATAATTTTATAGTTGTTATATAAATTTTAATTTATTCATCTAATATTCACATTATAATAATTATAAAATTATAATTTTTATAATATTTGTAATAGTTAAATTTTATAGTTACTATAATCTTGTAGTCGCTGCAGCTATACAATATAAATTTTGATTTCATAGTTTTACAATTTATGACAGATACTGTTTCCTAGCAATTAATGTCAAACTTATTCACATGATATTCATAATAGCAGCTATATAATTTCATTAGGGCCCTGAAACTATGGTGCAACGGTAGTATGACTAATTGCTATTTTAAATATTCATGATTCGATCCTCAACTATGATATATTTGTAAAAAAAGAAATTTCCAAATGGGATGCGAACCTTAAGACTCTGGGCTTCTAAACCGTCTACCGTGAGCGCTTCCCGATTTATCCTGGTGGCCCATGGGAAATTTTTATAGGACCGGACTGATCGTCCGAGATTGAAAAAATCCCGTTAATTATTTTTTTTTAAAATAATTTCATTATGGTTATAATATGGAATTGTACCTTCAACACTATTAATATATCATAAGAATAGTGAAATTTAAAAACCAAGAAATCAAAAGATACCAAGAAGAAATAAAAATAAAGTTTTTCTTCTTGTACATCCGTTAGTTTTAGGCAAACCCTAACGTTTGAGAAATGACAAGTTTGATGGCGCATGAGGAAAATTTAAGTTGATCCAATTCAAATAAATCGATAGAGGTGGTAAATGATGATTCACTTGCCCCTAGTACCTCTATCAATTCGTCTTAGGACCAATACTGAGAAGGTAAATTATAGGAGCTACTATTTCGATTATTGTGGCTAGCAAGTGGGGAGAATGGATACACTGACTTTGCTAGGTTTTGACACTCAAACCTCAATGTAATAATATTGTACGCGTTTGCCATCTATCTATCCAATGGGACCCAAATAAATTGACAAAGAGAAAACTAAGGGCATCTCCAATGCAAGAAATTTGGAGAGGTTTGTGAAACATAAAAGCTAAACAAAAAAAAAACTCAAACCATTGTGGGCATGAGGTGTAAGTACTTCGGGATGATTTTGATATAGTCAACTGAGGCAAGTTAGGTCATATTGGTATTTGATCCCTATATCTAAGGGTGCAGGAGTTTAGGAGCACTAGAAGTCGAGCGAAAGACGCAGCAGATGAGAAGGATGGAGTGGGAAAGGAGCTAACGAGCTCGATGCATCCAAGGGACGCGAAGGTTGCGGAAGAGTACACCGATGTGCAAGAAGGATGAGCGTGACGCCCGAGGGACGAGAAGCAGGGGAGGAACTTTGCTCGAGGAGAAAGCCGGAGATGGGTTCGTGAGAGCCCAACTTTAGATGGCTGGAGATTACCTAGGAGGCTAGAAGAAGGCTGGTCAATTGGAGTTGACCAGTTAGCTCTTAGGTGCCCGAGTGAATTCAGGCGCCCGAGTTCATACAGGCATACTAGACTTAATAATTATCGCAAAAATAAGCTATTTTCTAGATGTTGCGACGTGGATAGATATTGATCGAACTTAAGCGCCCGTGTGCACTTGGGCGCCAGTGATATGCCACGTCAGCACTAAGTTTTCCCAGGGGATATAAATAAACCCCTGAACTCAGAGCAATTGATCAATTCGAATTGTAATCATTATACTGTTAGATTGTGTTGTCTTCTCTGCGTCTGCAAGTGTGTAAGAGGCTTCTCCGCTCATAAGAAGTCGATTTGGAGATTACACTTTAATTTACCTTGGATTAGCAACCACTCAGGTTACAAACTAAGTATATTCTGTGCCTCTTTCTTTTGCTTATGTTATTGATTTATTTTGCTACAACTAACTCTATCTTTGTTCAAAAAAAGTAAAAGATTAGTTTATTCTTATAGGATAATTCACTCCCTCTTACCGGCTGACCAATCCCTACAATTGGTATTAGAGCGAGGTTAGATTTTGAAGGACTAACTGCCAGATAAAGCAACAAAACGATTACTGGATCAAGTATCTACCCAGCAAAATTTGAGAGAGTGTTAGCATTGTGGAAGCGCTGCATGGAAGTATTTTTTTCAAACTGATGTTGAATTGCTTTTAATAATGAAAACCAGTTTTATAACACCCGAAGACAAGGAAGAACACCTCTGGTCGAAAAAGGAGCAAGTTGAATTTGTAGCTAACAGAAAAGTAGAGTTTCATCTGCTAATCGTGCTACCAGCTTGAAGGTAACCAGATTGGCACATACATATCAGCAAAAGAGCTCTGGAAAAAATTCCTAGAGTTACACAAAGAAATCTCAGAAGCAAAACTGGTACGACGTGATATACTATGAAGCGAGCAAACTAATCTCCAAATGAAGGAAGGAGAAATGATAGCTGAACTTCATGGAAAGATAAAAGAGTTGATCACTAGTCTCATGAATCTCGAAAAAAAGACAACAAACCAAGATTCATTAAGATATGTCTTAAATGCTTTTCCCAGAATACCAGAATGGATGTCATTAGTCGACTCCTACTATATTTTCAAGGACTTCGAGGTAAGTACATTGGAAAACTTTTTTTTCTACTTTTAAGCTTCACGAATCTAGATATGCAGTATCAAGAAGGAAAAAAGATGGATTACATCGCCCTAGCCACAAGGAGGATCCAACGGAGGAGGAATCTTCAATCGATGAAAAGGAAACGACATATATACATTGTAAGGAAATTTAAAAAATAAATTAAGTCTAATAAGTTCAATGAGATGCAGGACAAAAGAAATCCTACAAAAGAAAAATTAAATGTACCTCGGGATGATTTTGATGTGATCAATTGAGTCAAGTTAGGTCCTATTGGTATTTGTTCTCTGTGTCCAAGCGTGCAGGAGCTAAGAGCATAAGAAGACGAGCGGAAGACGCAGTAGATGAGAAGGATGTTGTGGGAAGGGAGCCGACGAGCTCGGTGCATCTGAGAGACGCGATGGCTGCGGAATAGTACACCGGTGGAGTGAGAAGGACGCGCGCAACGTCCGAGGGACGAAAAGTCGAGGAGGAGGTCTGCTTGAGAAGAAGGCCAGAGACGGGTTTGGATGAGCCCAACTCTAGATGGCTAGAAATCATACATGAGACTAGAAGAAGGTTGATCAACTAGAGTTAATCAATTAGCTCCTAGGCGTCCAAGTGAATTTAGGCGCCCGTATGGATACGGGTGTCTGACCAAACAAGCGCCCGAGTTCATACGGGCGCTCGAGACCTGATACTTATCACCAAAACGAGTTGTTTTTTGATTGTTACGATGTGGATAAACATTTGCCAAACTAAGTGCCCATGTACACTCGAGCGCCCGTGATGTGCCATATTAGCAAGTTGATAAGTTTTTCCAAAGGCTACAAATAGACCCCTGAACTCAGAGCAATAGATCAATTTGAATTGTAATCATCGTATTGTTAGCTTTCTGTTATTTTCTCTGATTTTGTAAGTGTGTAAGATGCTTCTCCGGCCACAAGGAGTTGATTTGGAAATTGTGATTTAATTTGTCTTGGAAATTAATTATAATATTTTATTTCACTTATTAATGATTACAATTATATTTCTTTTTTTGGAAATAAATACACTTGATAAATCACAAAATATAAATGATTATAATTAAATTAAAAATTCTAAGTTCATCAAATATTAATCATATTAACTAATTTACTAATTAAATATTATATAAAATTAAATTAAAGATCATAATTATTTAAAACTTTAAATAAAAATCATCAATTATATTATATTATATATTATAAATTTATTTATTTATTTATTAAAAATATAAATAAATTAAATTGAAGATTATCATTATTTGAAATATTAAATGAAGTATATTTTTATATTTGTGATGGGGCGTTAATTTGGCATATTAGAAAATATAAAAAAGTCTATCAATAGTTTTAACTAGTGATATTTTAATAGGTTTTTATATTTTTAATGCAGTGTATATATGTGGTAATTTGAAAATTAATATTTTTTTAGAGATTTAAATATTTGAGATGTCCTAAGAATATGGTAGATATAGCGATGCGGTGGAGTTAACTAAGACGAAATAGGACAGGTGACCGAGCGATTTTTGATAGATTTCGAAACAGCAAAGATTCATTCAAAAAGGTTGGAATCGTCAACTTAGCGGCCCCTTGGTCTCTACCCCATAAATGTTCAGAGATGATAAATCACGATGAATGCTGGGCAGGCTAAGACACCCAAGTGTGAGAGATTTTTTTAAATAGCAGTCGAGGTTTTACCCCTCGCGTATACCGTTGACCTTCGAATCCATGCCCTCTGATTCAAGTGCGAATGTCTTAATCAGTTGATCCAGCCTGGGGGGGGGGCAATTTCGAAACAGCAAAGAGTATTCAAAGGTGCGAGTTCGATTCGATCTAATTATCCTTTAAAAAATAGTCGATTTTTAATAATATTAGTTATATCGGTCAAAATGTATATTTGAGAATGGATATATTGGATGGGTGTTCAATGATTTCTTTGAAAATATTACATTATTACGCATACGCTTTAGCTGACATTTTTGTGTCTCAGAAAGTACGGTGGAACATCATCTAAAATAATTATAATTTAATCCTTATATTTATAAGAATATTTTCTCAAATAAAATACGAATTATGTGATACTAAACTTTTAAATCGTCGACGACCAACTCAATGCATAAGCCATTAAATAATACCGATCTGGCCACACGGAAATTTCTTATCGACCGCCAAGGTAAATCAGGAAGCGCTCATAATAGGCGATCTAGAAGTCCAGCGTCTCAGGGGTCGCACCCCATTTAGAAGAAAAATTCCTGTAAATGCGTCATAGCTAGGAATTGTACCGCGGATGCCTAAGATAGCGACTAGTAGCCCTATCGCTACACCATAGCCCCGATGGCAAGGCATAAGCCATTAAGGACTATGTTTAGGGCTCCTAATTTATTGAGGCCCATTAATTTTATAAAAATATTTAATATTATTATTTTATAAAATCTCACTATCTATTTTAGATTATTAACTTTAATTAATATTTTTTTTATTAATTTACTTTCTTATTGATTGTGTTCCCTTTCATTCCCTTCCTATTGAATAATATTCTCTTAGCAAATTAAATAAATTCCATTCCACCATTTTAAGTGAAATGTTATTATTTTATTACTTTTTTCAACGTTTCTTTGTAACTTGATTAAACTATAGTCAAACAATAAAACTGAACTAATCGAAAAACAAGGCAAGGCATCTTTTTTTCGCCGACAATAATTTTTCCTTGCTTTTTCTTTTCTTCTATAAAAAATAAGAATTTGAATTAAAATTCTTTTATCTATAAAAATATAAAGTAGAATACTAGTCTTTTTAAATATTAAGTATTTTAAATTTTAAAATTTAAAATTTATTTATTTTTATAATATTTATTCAGATAATAATCGACTTTGAAATATTATTAAATTGAAATTGCATGAATAAATTAAGTTTTTTTTAATTTTAAATAATTTTATTTTGATAAAATTGAAAATTTATATATTATTTTTATTATTATTTGAGTATAAATATGTCTTCTAAAAAAAATATTATTCTAGATATACAAAATATATAATAAAAAGAAGAATTTATTCAATCTCAAAAAAATACATTGGATAGATTTATTACTAATATTTAAAATCAAAACTCAAAAAAAATAATTTAAAAATTATAAAAAAATTAATTAAATTTTTACTAGAAGATTAAATAATTTAACAATTTTATTCATTGTAAAAAATTTATTATTAAAATTTGATATAAAAATTAATTAATATTATTCTTCTCAACAAATTAGAAAATTAAATTTTATATAAAAATTTTATTATAATTAATTTTTCTTTTTAATAAAAAATTAAATTCGTTCGATTTTCAAGTTCCAATGAAAAATAATAAGAATTTTTAAAATTTTAAAAAATATTTAAAAATTAATTATTTTCCCGCCTAGAATTTTAAATAATTTGAGAAGGCCTTGAAATCGTACGAATACTTTTTAATGATTCATAAAAAAATTCCTTAAAATTAAATGGATCGTCCAGAGCCATCCGTTACTTTTTTTTATATATTTAATCTGGCATTATTGTCCTTGCCGTTACCTCAAGGCCAGGGGCTTAAAAGTTTTATATTATTTAATACAAGAACTACAATGTATTTATATTTATTAATTAAAACAGGCATCTTCAATTGGAAGCATCCAGCCGAAATTACAGATTTGCCGACAGGCATCTTCGATATAGGTGCCAATCATCTTGTATGCTCGATTTTTCTCCTTCCTACTCACACACACTCACACACTCTCTCTCTCTCTCTCTCTCTCTCTCTCTCTCTCTCTCTCTCTCTCACCCGATTTATCTTGGTATCCGATAGTAAATTTTTATGGACATTGCTAAATGGTTAGAATCTAGCCGGCTAGAATTTTTCTTTTTTAAAAATTTTAGATTTTTTTTTTAAATTATTATTAATATTTAAATCCAATTATATCATTTCCTATTTATTTTCATATTAAATAAAAATTTTACCTATTTATTTCATATTAAATTATATCATTTCTTATTATTTTCATATTAAATTAATTTTTTAACTTATAAAAATCTATTATGAATTTTTTTTAATTTTTAGGATCATTAAAAATGTCAAAATTCAATTATATTCTTATTTTTTTATTATCAAATTAAATTATATTTTTTTCATATTTATTTTTATATTAAATAAATTTTTTTCTATTTAAAATTATATCACTCTAGCTGGCCAGATTCTGGCCAAATAGAATTACCGAATTTTTATATAGCCGGATCGATCGCTCGAGATTGATTAGAAAATCCTCATTAATTATTTTTTCTCTCTCATATTTAATGATCCTTCATTATTTGATAATTATTGTCCTTTCAAGAAGACTGATAATGATTATCATGATCATTAAGTCTATTATTATCGTATGTTATAGGTAATAATTAACTATTATAGTTTCTATTTTGAAAGAGAAAAGTATGAAGTTTTTCCTAGAGTATTTTCTTCTCCTTGAACTGCTATTGCCTATTTAAGCTGTACTCTCTCGAGTTGGTCTCGGAGCTCTACTTCCCGATCTAGTTTCGGGACCCTCGATTCAGTCTTAGGGACTCTTCTTCTCGTCCGGATCTCGAAAACTTTCTTGTGGGACTATCCTCATATATTGCAGCATGATCACAAGTAATTTCTTCATGCTACGTATTTTCTCTAGATTATTTATCTCTATCATTAATAATAATTATTATACCGGTCAAAAAAAATATTTGAGAATAATTATATGGAAAAAATATTTGACCAGATAGCAAATAAATTTGGAATGATCAATCTGATCCTATGGAAGTTTTTCATCGTTATTATGATAAATTGAAAAATATTAATGATGAATAATTTAGAAACTGAACGTCCTAAAATTTAGGCTCCGATAGAATAATTATATGGGATCGGATACTCTTGCTCTTTAATAATAATAATAATAATAATAATAAAAATAAAAATAAAAATAAAAATAAATTAAAAAAAAAACATTTCTTCCATGATTCCTTTGAAAATATTATATTATTGTCCTTGCGCTTTAGCTGGCATTCTTGCCTCTTACCTCAAGGCCAGGGACCTAAACGTTTTATATTATTACAAACCAGAACTACAATTTATTTATTAATTAAAAAGGGCATCTTCAATCTGGAAGCATCCAGCCGAAATTACAGATTTGCCAGCTTGCGGAGGCCGTCCAACAGCCCCGCGGCGAAGCCCTCCTGCTTCTCCTTGTCCAGCAGGAACTCCCTCCACTTGGCGTGCTTCTCCTTCACCTCCTCGCTCTCCGTCACCTCCCTCACCGCCGAACACACCGCCTCCTTCGTGAATCCCCCGTCCTCCTCCCGCCTCTCCACCTCCACCCCGATGCCCATGTCCCCCGCGAACAGCCTCGCGTTCAGGTACTGGTCCCCCTTCTGCGGCAGCATCGCCAGCCCGCACCCCGCCGCCACCGCCTCCATCACCGAGCTCAGCCCCGCGTGGCACAGGAACACGCCCACGCTGTCGTGCCGCAGGATGTGCTGCTGCTGGACCCACCCGCTGTGGACCAGCCCCCGTCCCTTCACCCGTTCCGCCCACCCCTCCGGCAGCAGCCGCCCCAACTCCTCCACCTTCGCCTGGTTCAGCACCGCCAGGAAGGGCATCCCCGTCATTTCCAGCCCCAGCAGCAGCTCCCGCACGCCTTCCTCACTCAGGAACGTCTCGCTCCCGAAGGAGCTGAACACCACCGTGCCGGCCGGGAAGCCGCCGAGCCACTCCGCCCAGTGCGGGTCTAATTCCCCTGTCGGTGGTTCCGGCGTGATTGGGCCCGCCAGCAGCACTGGTTTCCCGTGCTCCCTCGCCACGTAGTCGATGTAGGGCCCCTCCATCGCCGCGCAGGTCTTCGCCATGATGGCGCTGCTGCGCGACAAGCACGCGAGCGCACGCTCGAAGACGGAGGCCCCCGCGAGGGTCCGGAAGATGTAGAGGAAGTCGGCCGCCTGGTAGGCCGGCACGCCGCGGATGGAGGAGGCCTCTGGGAACTTCGCCGGCGGGGACTTGAGGTCCTCGACGGAGGGGTTC
This sequence comes from Boesenbergia rotunda, assembly GCA_024364735.1. Taxonomy (NCBI): domain Eukaryota; kingdom Viridiplantae; phylum Streptophyta; class Magnoliopsida; order Zingiberales; family Zingiberaceae; genus Boesenbergia; species Boesenbergia rotunda. The sequence continues at coordinate 265,627 of JAGFNQ010001118.1, forward strand.
GGGCCGTGGATCCGTCGGGCGGGAGTGGTGAGGTAGGCGGTGGAGACGGCGGCGAATACGGAGAAGAACACAGCGCGGACGCCGAGCGGCTCCGCCACCTCCGGCAACCATTGCATGGCGAAGTCAAAGACGGCGACGTGGGGACGAAGCTCGCGAAGGAGCGCGTCGACCTGTGGACGCGTCCCGTCGACGGCGAGCTTCAGAAGCTCCGCAGAAGGGGAATCGGAGGGGAGGTCAGCGGTGCTCTCGACTCCCGAAGGGAGTCCCGGGACCGCTGGCAGGTGCAGCTTCACCACGGAGACGGAGGACGAAGAGGGGAGCAGCGACCGGATGCGCGCCACGTTGGCGGCGGCGGAGAGGAAGGTGACATGGATGTTCCCGGCGGCCGCGGCGGAGAGCTTGGTGGCGAGCTGGATGAAAGGGCTGATGTGACCGAAGGCGAGGTAAGGGAACATGAGCACGCGGAGAGGATCAGTACTGGATGAAACGGCTGATGCGTCGTCGGCCGCCATTGATCGGTTGGATCGATATCGCAGCGCTGCCCAACTGGCCCGCCTTAAATCAACTGAGACGGATGGCGAAATCACTCGCCCTCTCACCGCACCCGTCCAAAGGTCATCATGATGGAGATAAATAAGAATTTCCGGAGTAATTAGTGTATAGTTGGGCTGATAATTGATACGCTAAATGTCCAAAATTTTAATTTAATACGTCTCGCGTGATTTGAATCCCGGACCTCTTAGACAATATCCTCATGTACTAACCACTCTGGATTCTCATGGGGACGCCGTAAATCAACTGGAACGGACTGGAACGGACAGAAGTTGAGTCATTATTAAGGATTATGTAGAGCAACTACTCAACCGTCTTCTCCCATCTCCCTTTCTCCTTTTGGCTACTCAACCTACTTCCCTACCAAACCGGATGGTCTACGTTTAGGCGTGATTGGATCTGTCTAATTGACCTTGTCCGTGATTGAGTTGAATTTATCTTTATTTTTTTTATCTATCTTTTATTTTATTTTTTTCGAAATCATTAAAGATTTTTTAAATAAAAAGATATCCGTCAAACAATAATTCAAATATAATTATCTAATTAGATGATATCTTTTTCCAAATTATTACCATTCAACGTCAACCAATTATTTCAACTTATAATTTTATAGTTGCTATGGTAGCAATACGTAACTTACGACAAGATAAATATATAGTAGTAACTGTCAAATCAATCATAATTATTGTATAATAATTAGTAGTTATAAAAGTATAACTATTATAATACTATAATAATTACGATTTTATAATTATTATAATATAAATATTATTAAATAAAATTAATCTGCATTATTATTTATAATATTATAATTATAGTTTTGTAATTATTATCATGTAAATATTGATGAACATGCCAGATTTATTTGAAACTATATTTAATATATATGGTAAAAGAATGTTTTTTTTTAATTTTGTTTTTTTATAATAAAAATATTTAGGTCTTTTAATCATTAATATTATTTGTGACTGATTTAATTTTATGAAATTTTTTTATTAATCATTAGAATAAAGTATATATATTCAAATGGTCCACGTTTTTAAAGTTTTCGTCCAACTAATTTTTTTATAATACATCACAATTAAAATTGTATTTTTAAATATTTAAAGAGCCTAATCACTCCATCGTAATCCGGGATTTTCTTTTAAGTTTTTACTAAGGCTTATAAGAAGATTTGATGACATATTTTTTAAATTACTAATACGTTGAAACGATTAGTAAAGTGATTTTAACCGCCACCTAACGGTCGTCGTTCACATGACTCGTTGACTGGTATACACCGCCGGCACGTGCCGCTTCCCTCAAAACAGCGATGGGGACGGGGATCCTGTTGAAACAGCGACGGGCAACGAGCAACGAGCAACGCAACGGGCGACCCGCCCATCTCAACCGCTCGTACCACCACCCTGGTCCCACTGTGCATCATTACTTTTTAGTGGGCCCCGTTTCTCGAACCTGGACAGGATCCCTACGTAGAGGCGGGCCCCGCCCCATCACCACCGTCGGTGACCGCGCAGAGCACGGCGGATTAGCATATTCCTTTCAGATTCGGATCCGATGCAAGACGCGCTGCAAAACGATATGGCCCAATATCTATCACTCTGCAATTAGTCTACAACAGCAAGAGTTTTCGGCTTTCCATTGGCAATGCGCCCGAATCATGTCACGGGGCTTGCATTTAATCCGGAGGTCTCCGAATCCGGGTATTCTCTCACTGAATAAATTAAACTGCATTTCCGATTTTGCCCCTCCTGTCTGCTGTCGCCCCAATTAGATCGCGGAAGAGTGCGCCAGTGGGAAAGATCTCGTCGCGCCGATGGGTCCGCCGCCGCCCAACTACGAGTTCCAAGAATGGTGGAATAAGGAGCGCCTCAAGCCCCATGGCTTCCTCTCTCCCTCCGCGCCTCAGTCGCCGCTGCCGGCCGCCGCCGCCTCCGGGTACGCCTCCTCCGATTCCGCCGCCGTCGAGGTCGGTTCGCCGACCACCCCTCCCGACGGCGGCAAGTCCCGCGGACGAAGCCCCCGTCAGCTGTCCTGGTTCCTCCTCCTCCGCCTTCTCGGCTCGGCTCTCCTCCTCGCCTCCCTCCCCTCTCGTCTCTTCGGCCTCCTTCGCACTGCAGCCCGGCGGATCTCCACACTCACTCACCGCCCCGCCCCCGCCTCGCGTCTCTACCGCCTTATCCGAGGCTTCCTCGTCCTCGCCATCCTCCTCCTCGTCCTCGAGTTGGCCGCTTATTTCAAGGGTTGGCACTTCAACCCCCCGTCCTATGCCTCGCCTGCCGAAGCCCTAGAGTTCATCTACGCCAACTGGCTCATGATCAGGGTGACGTACCTTGCGCCTCCGGTACAGGCGTTTGCCAGCATGTGCATTGTGTTATTTCTTGTGCAGTCGGTGGATCGACTCGTCTTGACGCTTGGCTGCTTCTATATTAGACTCCGAGGCTTGAAGCCCGTCGCATTGGTCGAGTATGGAAGTGCGGGGGATTTGGAAGGCGGAAACACGATCAATGTTGATGAGTATCCGATGGTTCTGCTCCAGATCCCGATGTGCAACGAGCGAGAAGTAAGCTGATATAAGTTCCTTCCTCCCGTCTCTCTGATTCTCTTCCAATTTATGCATCTTTTCCATTTAGTGTTAATTGGAAAAAACTCCCCAATCCTAAACTTGCCTTTGCATGCACTCCCCACTTGATAAATTTTTTGTATTCACTCCCTGATTGATTGAGTATAAAAGAATGAAAATTCAGTATACATTGTAAATATTTGAGTATAAATTGTTTGAGATTGAGTACTAATTTCAGAAATTTGAGTATAAAGTTTCTGTGACCCCTCATATGAAAATCTTGATGTGGTGAGTATAAAAGAGTGAAAACTCAGTATACATTATAAAGATTTGAGTATAATTATTTGAGATTCAGTACTAATTTAAGAAATTTGAGTATAAAATTTCGGTGGCCTCTCATGTGAAAATCTTGATGTGGTGGATACAACCTCACATACTCAAATTTTTTTTCAAATAATACTAAATCTAAATCAATTTATACTTAAATTTTGATAATGTATACTGAAATTTTTACTATATACTAAAACAATGTATACTCAAATTTTTTCAAATAATACTCAAATTTCTTAAATTAATATTCAATCTCAAACAATTTATAATCAAATCTTTACGATTTATACTGAATTTTTACTCTTTTATACTGATAAAAAAAATAACACACAAAACTGTCTTGTCAATCCCATCAGGGAGTGCATGCAAAGAAATTTTCGGTTGGAGAGTGCATGCAAAGCCTAATTTGATGTTGGGGAGTTTTCTCAAATTTTCCCTTCCATTTATCTCGCTCTTATATTTTTCCTTTTCCCTCACTTTTCTTTGCTATATTTATTTATTGTTCTTTTAACTTTTTTCCTTGGTTGAGAACTTGGTATATGTACACGCACATGAAGATTACCGTGCATAGAAAATGGCCAACAATCTATA
>JAGFNQ010001118.1:275000-366272 GCA_024364735.1 Boesenbergia rotunda
GTAGTCGATTTTTTGTTGGAAGTGGCTTATGTTTATTCCTATGACTCAACAATCAGACTTAGCAAGATAGAATCATTTCTGACATCTACTGTATTCGTTGGCAATAAACTTGTAAGAATTAAAGAGACTGAAATGGCTTCCATTTTTCCGAAAAGTGCCTGTTCATTTTACTGGATGTTCCTCTCTTAGGTCGCAGAAACTTATAAGAAAATGCATTTTTTTTTTCATCATTTTGCCATGAAGTGAAGCATGAGCATATGACGAAGGAGATCGAAAGTCATGCATGGATTTCTGGCCTCTCTTAATCATCCTCTTCTTGATTGGAGAGGGATGTTTCTTCCATGTAGCTGCTGCATTCCTTGCCTTTCGCCATCCCTTCTTGCATGAGGCTTTCACCTTCTTCATGCCTTTCTTCAGGATATGCATTAGCTCCTTGGCATTGTCCTTTATCTCATCCATCTCCCCCATTTTACTTAAATGGTCAATGCAATATGAAGAAGGAAAGAGAAGAAGAGATTCAGAGATCGACTTTCCTCACTTTGATTTCTCCCTTTGTTCCTCTTTATTCTCATTGGATTAGTTGATTTTGGTGGGTGTTGTTATGAATGAAGGGCTTGAGTTGGGGGTGCCAGAGGAGCATTTTTCTAGAATACAAGAAAAAGGGAAAGTAGAGAAGAACTTAACTAAACATGACTAGTGCAATGCTAACCAAGGGAAAGCAGTCAAATGTTATTCCATGAGATTATGAATATGTCTTATTTATTCGATATCATTTCATTTCATATTATAATGGGATGAAATCAAATACACTAAAAAAAAATTAATAACTTTCTAATGATAAATTCATACATTGAGTTTGGACAAATAATTAATATCAATTGTAATTATTGATTTGCTGATTTCACAGACTTTACATTACACCTAACAAGAAAGATTCTATCAAGTTCATATAGTTTAATTTCTTAACACACTAACAAGATAATGAATATGTTATAAAAATCATCCTAAATGAGCACCAACGACGACTTAAGAAGATTCACTTTTGCATTCGAGGAAGACAATAAAAGTCGAATGGATTCATTTGTGCATCTAATTTTTCTCAAAAACAGGTTTCTTCTTCTCCGATCACACAAAATCTTGACACTAACACTAAAAAATGTAGCCCATAACCAACTTCAAGAGGATATTTTCTGATCTTACAATCAGAATTTGGCATTGGCATCCACAAGATCACGGAGACCATGAATTCATTGTTGCCCTGTCTGAAATTCCTCAGTCGTATGTTGAGGGTGATCTAGTGTGTTCACTGATATAAATTTCTTTTCCAAAAAAGGAATATTCCACATGCAGAGCAGTGTCGAGAAATCTATTTATACACACCAAAAAAGGAAAAAGGAAAAAGGAAAACGGCGTATTACTGGATTCCGAGAGCTTGGATTCTCCTGATCAAGGAGAGAGCGGCGGCGTTCTTGGATTCCCAATCCGATCTGCTCTCCTTCTTGTGGCTTGACATTTTTAGCAATCCGTCGTTGCCGTCCAATATGCTCACGATCTGCCGCATGCTCGGCCTCGACGCCGCGCTCGACCGCGTGCAGGCGATGCCCAGCTTCACTAGCCGCACCAGCTCCCTTGGCTCGAACTCGCCGTCGAGCCTCGGGTCGGCGAGCTCCTCCAGAGGCCGCTTCCTCGACTCCAGCAAGCACACCTTTTTGACCAGAAGCACCTCCGGCCACCGCAGGTCTACTGCCATCCGCCCGCTCACCACCTCCAGCACCACCACGCCGAAGCTGTACACGTCCGCCATCGCCGTCGCCTCCCCTGTTTCCATGTACTCCGGCGACATGTACCCGAATATGCCGCGCGCCGAGGCCGGAGGGGCGGGCGCGTGGTGTCCTTCTGCGTTCCGGGAGAGGAATTCGGCCAGCGCGAATGCGCCCAGCCGGGGGTTGCGGTCGGGGTCGAGGAAGATGGCCGAGGAGGTGATGTTGCGGTGGATCACCTGCTCCTCCCACTCCTCGTGGAGGTAGAGCACGGCGGAGGCGAGGCACTTGACGATGTTGTAGCGGCGCCGCCAGTCCAGGGCCGCGGCGTGGTGGAAGAGGTGGTGGCTGAGCAGGCTATTGCCGCCGGTGAAGAAGTCGTAGACGACCAGCATCTCGCCCTGCTCCGTGCACCACCCGCGCAGCTGGACGAGGTGGCGGTGGCGGAGGTGAGCGAGGTTGCGGAGCTCGCCGGCGAACCGCGCGCGCAGGGCCGGGCACGTGCGCATCCCCAGCCGCTTCACTAGAACGTGGAACCGATTGTCGAGGTAGCCACGGTAGCCGGTGCCGAAGTCCATCTCGGCTACCATCTGCGACTCTGAGAAGTTGTTGGTGATCGCCACAATCTCCTTGTAAGGGATCTCGCGCGGCGTGTCGATGCTCGGTATCGCCGCCTTCACGGCGCGCCGGCTCTCGCTGCCGGTTGATCCGCCGCCGTTGTCGGCGGTTATGAACAGAGTGGTGTTCCCGGCAGTTAGGTAGTTGGATGTAGTAGCGGTGGTTGCCGTGGTTGTGGTGGTGGTCGAGGAAGAAAAGGAGATGTATTGGGGCTGGGATTTGAAACAGGGGAGAGAGGGGAGATCGGTGGCGCTCTCCGAGGAGAGGATCTCCATCACCCACTTCATGGTCGGCCGTGAGTGCGGGTCGTGGAGGGAGCAGAGGAGACCGAGGTGGATGAACCGCCGCATCTCCGACAAGGGATAGGAGCTGTCCGGAAGCCTGTGATCTCCAGCGTCGAGGCAGCGCCCCTCGTCGGCGAGCCGTCGGACCCAATCCAGCATGAAAATTTGGTCGTCCGGCGAGGAGAGGTCCACTGCTCGACGCCCGGTTGCCACCTCCAACACCACGATCCCGAAGCTGAACACGTCCGACTTCGCCGTCGCCGATCCCCCGCCGCTGCGCTTCTGAAAGCTCTCCGGCGGTAGGTACCCTATCGTGCCGCCGATCCGGCTGGTTTCTGTGAGCCGGAACTGGTAGTTGGTGGCGGAGAAAGAACGCATTGATTTCTCAACGAGCTCGTCGCCGTGCTCCAGCCACCTTGCGAGGCCGAAGTCGCCGAGCCGGGCGTTGAACTCCGCGTCGAGCATGACGTTGCTGGTCTTGACGTCGCGGTGGATAATCTGCGTGTCGAGCTGCTCGTGGAGGTAGAAGAGGGCCGCCGCGAGGCCGCGCACGATCCTCCGCCGGCGCGTCCAGTCGAGCGGCCGGACGCCGGTCTTCAGCGGCTGGGGGAACAGGAGGCGGTCCAGGCTGCGGTTGGGCATGTAGTCGTAGACGAGCAAGAGATGGTCATCGTGGACGCACCATCCGCGGAGGCGGACGAGGTTCCGGTGGCGGAGCTGAGCGACAGCCACCAGCTCCGCCGCAAAGGTCTTCTCGAAGCGGTCGCCGCGGCGGGCGACGCACTTGACGGCCACCACAGAACCGTCGCCGGGGAGCACCGCGCGGTACACGCGTCCGAACCCGCCGCTGCCGAGGACCTCCCCGTCGCTAAACCCGTTGGTGCCGATGTAAAGCTCGGAGTAGCTAAAGATCCGGGGGTTTACGCCGGCGACCTTGTGACTCGCAGGGAGAACATGCGCGCCTGCGACATCCTGGAATTCGCCGGCGCCGTCGCGAGGGAAGCAGCGGGGGCAGAACCAGCGGAGAGCGGAGACGACGCGGCGGCGGCAGGGCTTCGTGATCGGAGGCTTGAAGGAGTGGAAGGGGTTGGTGGTTTGTCCAGTTGCTTCAGCGTCGTCGGAGGGGAGGAGGAAACAGAGGCAGAGGCCGAGTCGCGTGACGTCGAACGGCATGGCCGTAACTTGAGAGAAATTCACGTAAAGCAGTTTGTGAGGATTCAGACAGAATTAATGCATTAAATTAAGAGGATCTCTATGATCAATTTGTGGAGTGGAAGATGATCAAACTGTTTGAAATGGAAGATGAGGAGTAGGTTTTCATATGTCTTCATTTCTATTCTCTTCTCTGACCAATTTGGAGGACAGTTGTAGAACAGAAAGATTGAGTAAGGGAGGAAAAGGAAAGGAAGAGACATTGTCAAGTCAGCCATGACGGTGCGTGTGCTCGTAGGCTGCGAGGTCTTGACCAGGTCGCCGGAGCTAGTGTGGTTCCGTACGTGAGTAGGTCGCGTGTGATTTATACCTTACATTCGTTTGGATTCTCGAGCGCCTCCGGATTTATCTTGACGGTTGATAAAAAATTTTTGTATGACCAAATAGATCATCCGATATTTGACGTTACTAAACTTCGTTAATCATTTTGAAACAGAAGGTGGGGGACTTACCTCCCTCCCTCGTGATCATCTTGAAACAGAAACTGAGCTTGTAGCAGTCTAACCGAAAGCTTCTGACGGTTAACTTGCGAACTCGTGATAAGGTTGTGAGTGCATGATGACACCGGATAAGATAGTAATTATCTTATGGACTATCAAGAAAGGAAGATAGAGGAGAAAATACGTAGAAAATCCTCCTAAAACAAAGAACAATACATCGCTCTCTAAATTTTACCACAATAAAAAATTTTGCGAACGATTTTAACTCAAAATAAGGCACGGATCAAGACAAATCTTCTCCTATAAATATCGGTAATACCAAAAATATTCTAAATAGCATAAAAATGAAAACTATCAAAAAAGTAAAAAGGCTCTAAAAAGGGTTTAAACGGTTTCACCAGAAACACAGATTTTCGAATTCTGTATGCGTGATCACCGACAAAGTCTAATTCTAAATTTCAAATTAAAAATTATACTCCTTTGAAATTTAAAGGATCATATTGAACTTCATCATGGGTTGAGCCTACGTTACATGGCGATTTGATCTTGAGCTCGCAAGGAGACCGTGAGCAAGGTTGTAAATGAAAATATCAATGAGTAAATTTGATATTCGGATTCGTAAAAATTTACTTGTGTTCATTCAATATACCTAAAATCAATTAAATGCACAAGCTTGAATACATAGGTATTCAGCTGTTCCTTGTAAATCATTTGTGAACAATGTTTATGAATAATGAATGTTCAAGAATAAAATTTGTGAATCATATTCATCAATAAAATTTTTATTGATGTGATAAATAAATCTAAGAAACTTTCAAAATCAACTAACAATCTTGTATTTGAAATTTAGTTACCAATCAAATAAGTTTAAATTTATTTTTTAAAAAAAATAATCAAAAGAGAGCTCAATTTCATCTAAATAGATCAAGTTCAAGCTCATAAAAAGGAAAAATAAAGTCAAACTTAAACAATAATTTCAATAACTTAGTTATTTTAGATTCGACTTGACTTAACTCCATTATCTTATCAAATAAGTTTCAACAATATAAAATTTGACTTAGCTTAGCTCGTTTATAACCCTAGCTCTGAGCTTCTAACATCCTTGTCACAAACTCATGGCCAACTTGCCATAAGTTTGTAAGGAGACCATGAGCTCACAGTTGGGCACGCGACATAGGGTGTGCTCGGGTCACAACTATAAGTTGTCGGAGTAAATGAAAAATCACTGAATTGAAAATGTCATAATTATATGATCGGTTGAGTTGAACTTGAACTAATATTGAGCTCAAGGAGCTCAACCAAATATGCAGGAACAGCCATGAGGAAAATATTGAATGATTCCATTGGACTGCCTAGGAAGATCTTCTATTTGTAGGTTGAAAATCCTAATAGTCATTGCTCGATTATTCATTCCAACAACTGACAAAAAGATAAAAAAAATGAAACAATTGAGCGACAAAAAGCCGATTTTGTTTTTTTTGTTTTTTTTTATAATCCATGAACATGATCAATCTATCCTTATAAAAAAAATTTTATTCGCCATCACGATCGCCATCCCCAAACGAGACAAAAGCTAATGGTGCTTTTTGACTTTGTTTGGCATTAGGCCTGGATGGTCCCTGAGAGTGCTCCAATTAGGTGGAGCAGTTGATCGATGCCATGAACAAAATCTTCAAAAATAACTTTTCTTTTCTTGTCTTTTAGAGCATTTACTTTATGACTTTTTTTTTTCTTTCTTTCTTTCTTTCTTTTGCTATAACTCTGCACAACACTGAATTTCAGTTTTCAGAGTTTGGCAAATACTTGGACAGCATTTTGATCCAGAGATCAAAAGAATGGAATCATTTCTTTCTTTCTTTCTTTTGCAATAACTCTCCACAACAATTAACTTCAGTTTTCAGAGTTTGACAGATACTTGGACAGCATTTTGATCTAGAGATCAAAAGAATGGAATCATTTTCTTTATTTGGTTGTCATAATAGAAACAATTATTTCATTCTATTTGAAAGAGAACTCGAATTCCAATTGTCCTAAAAGATAGATTTCAAAGATTTTGCTTTATTTTCTGAATTTCTTTTTATTTCTTCTTCCAATAAAGAAGATTTTTTCAAATGAGAATTGGGTATGTACTCAAAAGATAATTGATCAATTGACGTTAACGAATTGATAATATAATTCCATGGTGATTTTTCATTAAGTGGATTTTTTTCATGTTCAAATTTTTGGTGAGCCACTAATTGAATTCCTTAGGTCGGAGAGAGTTTTTTTTGCTTATTTAAAAATAATTTTATAGAGATTATTTTAAAGTTAATGAGAAGTTAAAGTATGAAGTGTTTAAAAATAAAAATTAAAAGATGATACAAGTTAAAATTTGAGTGTTTGATGAATAATTATATTGAGCTTAATTTTTAATTAAATGGCAATAATATCCTTAAACAATATAAATTAATCTTTTTTAATTATCTAAATATAATTTTGATAACTATTAATAATGTTTTATATATATTTTGAATATTATCAAAATTATTTTTTATAATATATATGTTTAAAAAATTTATATAAATAATAAATATAAAAATGATAAAATTTATATAAATATATAAAAATATGTATAAAAACTTTTGAAAATATAAATTATATAATAATATAAAATTTTATTTAAAAGTGTGGTGATAATTATGTTAAATAATAAATTTATTAAGGGTATAAATGTTAACTTTTAATTCTAGACTATAAACAAAAAAGCACAAATATAAAAAAATATTATATTCTTACTTCTAACTTTTGAGTAAAAGTTACATAAGCTAAAGCAGAATTTAACATTTACAAATACTTAAAAGTGTTTCCATGTAACTAGAATCCAAAAAGTATTTACCATAAACTCTATCAAATACTCCCTTAGTATAAATAAAATCTTGCTGAGAGATAGGGTTGAATTTTTTTACCACTATTCGGTGATCTAATTCAATAAGAGACGCATGAATAATTAGATCTGGTACAAATAGGAGATTAATTATTAGTAAAGACGAAATTAATAACTATAAAATGTAATTATATTATTATTAAGAAAATTAGTCATTCATTATGGATCTTATTGAGTATGCGCCCAATTATTGTATTGGATCATTTAAATCAATAAGAAATTATATGAATAATATAAAATTAATTATGTCTTAAAAAAGGACAATTTATATATAAATATGTCAACTTGTGCCACCTTGGTTGTATCATTAGTTACTCTTTAGTTTAAATTAAGTTGAATCATATCTTCTATCGACAACTCTATGAATCTAGTTGAGCCACGGACTGCTCCCAGGGATTATGATGCAATGATAAGGTGATTAATCACTATTTTAGATATTCGCGGTTCGATCCATAGCTATGACGTATTTTACATGAATTTTTCTTCCAAATGGAAGTGAATCCTGGGACGTTGAGCTTCTAGATCGCTTATCGCGAACGCTTTTTGACATATCTTGGTGACTAATGAAAAAACTTCTGTAGGAATAGATCGATCATCCCAAATTTATTTGCTACCTGATCTAATGTTAGTCGAGCCACGGGCTAAACAACAAGCTCACCGTCTGTTCGAAACTAGTTAGATAGACACCGACGAAACTCATGATGTAAGATATCCTCCATTTCATGATAATTAATTAGGAGGCAAACACTTGCATCACACTGAATTAAGAATGGTGGTGGGTTATTGATTCAGTCACCTCCAAAGCAATGAAACAAAGTGCAGAATGTTAATTAATCGATATGAGGATTAATTTCAAATGAACAAACAGCTAGCATTTGGATTGGAAAGTTGTTTGAAACTTTTTGTTTTTTTTTCTTTTTTTATTCTCTTCTCCAAGCAAATTTTGAATCATATCATTTGTGTGAAATTGGTGTTAGTGCTTAATAGGATGGTTAAGGGAAGAATGAACTATGTGTTCGAGGAAATGGATTCCTTTCGAAAAATTTACAATAAATTGAAATTATAAAAAATAATTTCAATTTCATTGTTGAGTGGCCTGAGCTGCCTTTTATGCAAATTGCAGTCTTCCGAGCTGAATTCCCGAGCTCCCGACTAGGTCTCCCGAGCTGAGTTTCCCGACCGGGATGTTGCTGAGGCCTATGCAACGCAGTGTCCTTGAAACAGATTTGTCCTCCTCCGACGGTGCTTCGAGGCTCAGACGAGCGACTGTCTCTCAGGATACAACAGCCGAACCACGGGCACAACGGAGCACTCGTTGCTTGTGGCGAACTGAGGAAGTACCCGAACGCTATCAAAGGAGGTCGGGAAGAATCTCTTTTTCTGTGTGTTTTGCTCTCAGTCACAGCCTCTTTATATAGGCTCAAACCCTCGCAGTATTGTCATTTAACCGGCCAGATCTTAACGTCTGGGGGTTATCATCTTCTTGGACAAATTTTGCCCCGACTGGTCGGACATTCGACGCGCGTAGGTCGTGCACACACACGAGTACACTTGGTTCAGTATAAATCCAGGCCCTGAATTTGCACCCCCCTGCGCACCCACGTTTGAGAGATAGCCTCGCTCCTAGCATTGTTCACAACTATCATGCTTGTGAAACAATATAAATCAACATTTATGCTTTGAGACTCCCAATGTGGGACTAAAATCTCATTCACAATGGAGCCTCTTTATTCTTCACCTCACTTTCTATTCACTAGAAAGTCCCACCACTTCTCTTTCCATTCACACTATATATCCAACACTATGATTACTCAAGGGACTAGGTCATGGAGGGGCGAATTACACTTAAGTAATATTTGGTTAGGTCTTATAATTATGCTTGGAATGTAATTCAGATTATATATAGTTGGGTTTGTAATCCAGATTATAAAATTTTAATTAACTTTTATAATTTAGATTACATAACATTATTTAAAATTGTACTAAATAAAATAATCAATCTTATAATATAATTTTGATTACATTACAAGCAGTGACGGATCTAGGATTATAAGTTCGAGGGGGCCAACATAAATAATTATTATAATAATAATCAAGAAAATAATTATTATAATAATATCTTCTCTAATCTTTCAAGATAATGTATATTGAGTTAAAATTTGAAAAATAAAAAAATATTTTTTAAAAAATTTAATCATCCAAAGGATTTGAACCCTAGATGTATGCTAAAACAAAAATTGGACTTACTATTAAACTCACTACAAATATAAACTTGTAAGGAGTCAAATTATATATATACTAAGAAAATAAAAATTTCTATACTAAAAAAATAAAAATTTCTATTATATATAAAATTAATATTATTAAAAATTTGGAGGGGCCGTGGCCCTCCCGGGTCCCCATATAAATCTGCCCCTAATTACAAGGCTAATTACCCCTCATCAAACATAATCTTAGGGTCGATCAGAAGAAAGTTAAATTTATCTTTACATATCTATTAGATCACTGCCTTAGTGAGTGGATTGGTAAACTAGAATTCCACCAAATATCAAACCTAACAGAAGCCTCAAATAGCTAACTTATAAACATCAATCAGATCGAAATGCCGGCCGAGAGTCCGCATCAATCTAGTTGCTAATCACTTGATTGAGCTCGATGGGGAATCTTTCTAGTTGTACTTGACATTAACATTAATGAGAAAGTCATTGAGCATTAGTTTGGTGGCGAGTCAGTTGAGAAATAGTGAGCAGAGTTAGGTGATCGAGCACCCAAATGGCCAAGCTCATGGACTTTGCTCTTGTTGTGAGGCCTGTTCAGGCAAGAAATTTTAAGACCTCAATCAGCAGTGTGATCGATTGGGACATGGAGTAGTGCAGGTTGCAGCAGGTGCACCTACCAATTGCAAGGTCATATTCATTCGACAAAGATTCCAGGGGAAACTAAAATTAAGGTTGTGTGGGTGTGTCTTTAATTTCTTGATCAGGAGGGTTTAAGTGATAGACCCACTGATCAACTAGTTTCATGCGCGATGCGGAGACCTGACGGAGGATGACTTTGCGGAACTTGACCCGGTAGAGGATGACTCAGCAAGACTCGATCCGAGACTATAACAAATTTGATTTTTCGCAACGCATAGTTTATCTATCTGCAGTGGCATTGGCATACATTCACCAACACCCCACAATTAACACTAGCACCTATATATATACACTGATCCCGACCTAGCCCACGGGGGGCTTGGCCGGCCAGCCTGGCGCCCCGACTAGAGAGAATCAGGACCAAGGTCCTTCAAGCCCAGGCAAACCGAGGGGCCCAAGGGTCACGCCGGCAGAGGACGAACCGGACCTGAATACGCACGGCAGAGACAAAGGTTTAAGGGACGACTCGACAAAGCCCCGGCCCATAAAAGTTCCCGGACCAGGGATACCGAGAACCCCTGACCGCACGACCCTCTGTAGGGTCGGGCGGGCAACGCCGAGCATCCCTCGACTCGGCCACGGAGATAGGCTCCCTGACCCAGAGCTAGGTCAGGTAAGTCAGTTCTCAACACCACAACCAGGAGACCAGAAAGATGGCAAGACAGTTACAGCTCAGCGACCCCTGACTCATGACGTACCCCCGCGTTACTCAGCGATATTACACCCAACCCGACCGATATCACTCGGGCCCGTGGCAGAGCCGGCCCCAGGGTGGTCATCCTGGGCAGCTGCACAGGGCCCCACCAGAGGTGGGGCCCCTTTTTTATAATTTTTAAATTTTATTTAAACTAATTGATAATAAATATTTATTCATCCAAACAAAATTAATTATATATATATATAAACGTAAATACTAACAAAATAATATAAAAATAAATTAAGAAGAATATAAATATAACTTTTGAAATACTATGTATTTTTTTAAATTATCTAAAAAACTGAAAATATTTTTTTCCTCCTTCACCCACTTATGTTAATAAAATTGTTTCTATAACATCATTTTATTATTATTATTTTTGCACAAGGTCCTTTAAAATCTAGGACCGGCCCTGGCCCGTGGGTCGATAAGCGGTCCCCGGACCAATCACTCCTCACGCCACCTCCAGGACACCGTAGGTACAACCATGACAAGGGGGTTAGCGCGAGCTTTACTTATTTATGGCCTATGTCGTAGAAGTGTCGATCACACTATACCACTGTACTACACGAGCACCCCACGTCATGCTGCGGCTGTTAAAATACAGAAACTTTAAGGGCTAATAGGTAAACTTTCCTAGATTGGAGGGGTTTTGTGCGAATAGCTGAAATAGAAGGGGTTAGGTGCAAAAGACCAACCATGGCTTAAAAACCTATCCTTTCCCCTTTGTCCGCAATTGTGCCGCAATTGCGCCGATCGGTTCCCTTCCGCTCCTTTCCGCGAGCCCTAACTACAAGCCGGCGGACCCGATGTCCCCTTTTCTTCTTCGTTTTCCAAACGCCGAACCAAAGCGATCCTCATGTTCTCTCCCTCTTTCGCCTTTGTTTTCTCCGCCGACCCGAGCTCACCCCTTTCTTCTTCGTCTCCTTCTTCATTTCATTCTCCGCCCATAGATGCCGCGAGCTCACGACGATGTCTCCAGTCGGTCGACGAGCCTTCATTGGTCTGCATCGAGCTCCTTTCCGGGAAGTAGAAAGCAAGGCCAGCGAACGTTTCAGCATTTGGTTGTTTTCCTTCCGAGCGGACGGCGATCTCGCCACCGACGGGGTCATGAGAAGGTGAGATGAGTGTGTGTGTTGATTTTGCTTCTGTTCTCGGAGTTTTCCCTCTGATTCCTCGGGTTAGATCATGGTATGTTTCAATTTTGAGAGGGAATCTTGTGGATCTAGGGTTTCGTCCCGGTGCTCTCGGCTACCCTCAGATCAAAGCAACTGGTTCCGTCGGCCACAATCTCGGTAAGAGTTATTGGATGGATTTGATCAGTGTTGTTGTTTCTGATGGAGGTTTGAAGGTCTGTTGTCTGTGGTTTCGATCCAAGGAGTGGAATTTTGAGCTTGATTCATCTGTTGATCTCGAATTTGGATTTGGGGTCGAGCCAAGCTCGGAATAAGAAGAGCTTGTGGTTGTTTTTCCTTTGATGGGCCTGATCGGCATTACCTGAGCAGAGGAGTTCGGGCGCTCCATTGAAGGTAAGCTTTAGTTTTTGTTGGTGATCTATTTTAGACTCTGATATGTAGAGTTCTTGTGTTTCTTAGAGTTGTTTTGCTTCTACCGTGAGATGATATTATGGATTGGCTCTGGTTCTTTGAGTGGTGGACTTCTATGAAATTGGTTTCCCTTCTGTTGGATTAGAGATGGTTGCATTGCCTGTGTTACTGTGAGATTTGTTGTTGGTTTCGTAGTGAGCAGTGGTGTGTGTGGTATGGGTTTTGTATGTGTTACAATTGGATTATTGAGGATTCGGCTTGGTGTTGTTGATTTAGTTCTGTACCCTTGTTAGGAGTTGTTGATCATGAGAGTTGGTTATAGAGTCTTTGAATCGTTTTGATTAGGGCTTGGATCGGGTTGAATTAGGTTGAATATTGATTTAGCTAAATATCGTGTGTGATTTTAGCTAAATAACTGTTATTCTTATATGCAGGATGTTGGTTGGTTTTGTTACCTTGTTACGGATATTGTTTCTGGACGGGGGATTCTTGCGCACCGGACGACATCATATTGAGGCGGGTAACTCTGACTTATCTCTGAGATAGTCACAGCCTTATATGCTTGATATGCTAGGATTAGCGATAGGGTATTATTTGCGTGTATCTGTTTTCCGTTACTATGATATTTATATTAGACCCGATATGTGATACTGATACCCTCTAGGATTTAGGATATGGTGCATAATTGTATGTGATCCTTGCATATCATGTTGATATAGGTGGATTAGATAGTAGATGCTGTTGTGACTGTCGTCATGCATCATCGTGCACCTTGCATCACTATCGACCAGGAGCCCATTGTTGGGTAGGCTAGGTCGACAGTCATACTGACCTTCCCATACGGCCGCTCATGGGTTAGTGGTTGACGGAGTATGGGTAGGATGCCCTGTGCTGCTCCGCTCCAGCACTCATGGGTTAGTGGATCGGAGCGTGGTAGCAGGCAGGGGTCCCTCCTTGAGTTGCCCTAATACTAGGAGATGAGAGAGACTTTTCTCCCCCATATTACATGGGGTAGGTGTAACACTCAGATAGAGATATCCCCCCAGTTCTACGGATGATGACCGGAGGTAGAGAAGGCTACCCGGGTAGGTCATGGGGTAGGGGTGTTACGCCGGTAGCATACCGTCTACTCGATCGCTCTATTACCCGGGGTAGGGATGGCTTCCCGGATGGGTCGAGTACGGATGGAGTCACAGCTCTACGCCGGAGGTTGGCTTCCCGCTCAGCTTCCTCCCGTATACAGGTGACGATGTCTGACCGGCGACAGAGGTGACCATGTCATTGCACCATGTGCATACGTATTTCTTTACAATTGCTGTATGTGGTTGTTGCACCTGATTTACATGCACATTCAGGAGACCCCTTTTTCATGGTCGTGATGACCCTGCATCGCTGATATGTTTGTTCTACTTCTCGATTTTGCTTTATTTAGTATGGATAGTACCTGTGATATTTTGATAGTTGTATCTCTATTGCTAGCTTAGACTATCTTGCATATATATGAGTTATCAGCTGAGTTCTTTGAACTCACCCCGTAGCTCCTTGTTTTTATTTCAGGTCGATCGCCAGGAGGGTCCAGCTACCAGTCCCATCACCTTGCGTCGAGATGTTTTCTTGATTTATAGTTCCTGTATTGGGTGTCAGTACTGTGTATTTGCTTTATTATCTTCCGCTGTGTTCTTATTCGATTTGGTTGTACTTTTGTGTGCCGTGGAGGCCCTTGTGTCTTTTGACTTTGTTGTTAGTCATACCGGTATGCACGTCTTCCTTGGTTTTGTACGCTAGTTTGGTGTTTTGGTCTTGAGTTTGTGAATTGTCCGCCGGGCGTGGGGGAAGCTGGCCGATCCGTATCGGTCGAGCGACTCCTCGGGGCGTGACAATTTATTTGGTATCAGAGCGAGGTTGCGAGATACCTTGTGGTCTAGTGGGTGTTTTCGGATTTTGTGTTGGAGTCGTTCTCTCGTTGGACGTGATTGGGACATGGCGGCGACGGGCTACTCCGGGCGACACGAGGTATTTGTCTGGACGCATTTACCCTTTGGTATTCATTAGTTATTGTATGGTTAGACATTTTTCTATGTTTATAGGATTGTCTACCAGCTCATATATCTGACCGGTAGGTATGCATAGATAAATTTTGTTGGACGACATTTAGTCAATCCGCTTTAGTTGTGACCTTGGCAGAGGTCGATCGTAGGTGACTAGTTGATATGTTGCCGACTCGTCTTGGATACAAAGAATGTTGATTCTCGAGTAGCATCGAAATTATGGTCGGAGGACGAGGGTCGAACATGTCAACAACCTACCGGAGGTTAAGGAGTTGCAGCTATGGAACTCCTTTACCATACTAGTACCAGTTGTTATTAACTGTGTGATGTTGAGACTGCTTACCGATATAGTGATGATTTGTCTTATATCAGGGAGTTGCAGACGTCTGGTTTACTCGTGCCGGGTTAGGGGGGGCCCAGAGGTACGAGTGAGTACACGACCTTGCTTGAGGTTGGTTGGATATTTCTCGATGGAGAGGAATTGGACATCTATTTCGATACCGATTTAGTGGATATCCATCGACTTGGGGTTAGCTTGATGGACATGCGGTCAAGCTATTCCAATCACGATCGTAGTCGATGTTGACTACGAAGGTGATCGGTGGATACGTTGTGGTTTCGATCGTTAAGCGGAGAATGTTGATTCTCCAATAGCTTCGACCGACGAGTTGGAGGCTTAGGATCGAATCAGACGACAACCTATTGGTGGTTGTAGATCGTAGTTGACTCTATCAGTATAGGGTCGATCCATTGTAGCTTATGGAGTTTTGTTTAAGGATAGATATCCTAGAAGACATGTCTGGAGGACATGACCTGCTGTGATGCGGCAGAGATGATATCCGCTGTTTATCATCCTAGTTGATAGAGGATAGGTATATCCTATTCCGTGAGACTTTTGACCTTGGATTCGTTACACTGGGTTGATAACCTAAGAAGTACAATCGTATAAAAGATTTGTACTCTACGGAGGAGTGTAAAGCTAGTTGCTTGACCCTCACGAGTTGATGCTTGTACTTGGTTCGGATAACCAAGAGAGAGTACCTTCGGAGTCATGATTTGCGCCGATGCGAAGCACTTGCGAGTTTGGACCACCTTTGGGTGGAAGACACCAAGGACGATATTCGGGAATGAATGATCACTTTGTGATTATTTTGAGATACTCTTAAGAGACATATTGTCTCTATCTCCGGTTGGGGCGGAGTTGGAGTATATAGGGTTGCGAGACGACAGTTAGTCGACTCGTCCGACGCTATTCTTGTTTATGAGGTATCAAGACTCATAGACAGGTGGTATGTATTAGATACTCTCGATGATGCATCGGGATATGGGACCCGATAGGAGGCGGTGGATTTATGCTCAGTAGCGTAACACCATGAGATTCGACTGTACTTGGTGGAGGTTATCAAGGATGGTATTCAGGGACAGACTCTGGGTTGTCAAGTAGGGTGGTTACGCCCTGATCTTCAAACCCAGTCCATGTGGTGATTCATTGGCACCAGAGACGACGAGATTTCAGTTATCTCCTTGTTTCAGGCCAACGATTCTAGGACATAGAAGTTAGGGTGTCCTATTGTCACTAGACCGCACTGTTGACAGTGATAGCCCTTAGCTCTCGGATGTTCTCGAAGTCCGAGAATTTTCGGACGCATGTCTGAAGGAGTGTTCTAGCGTTTTCTATGGTTTAAAAAAAAAAAAAAATTTTTTTTCTGACCTATTTTCGGAGGGGCTTCATTGATTGTCTCCACGGAGGCAAGTGATGCTCACCGATTTTTGTTTTGTGTGTTTTGCAGGTGATATCCAGGGGTACGAGAAGTTGAGGCGTTCCGGTTGGTGGACAGATAGAGAGAAGAACATCACGAATGACGTAGGTAGATATATGGTAGGACAGTAGATGAAGGTTGAACCCTAGAGACTCGCTAGGTTATATTAGACGATCCTAATTTATGTTGGAAATGGGAGTGGGTATTAAAGACCTAGTCGTGGATTTACTTAGGATTCGGAGAGGGCTTGATGTAAATTGGGTGATCGTTGATCGATTAACCAATCTGCGCAATTTCTGGTGGATCTAGAGGATCAGATTATGGATGTGGCATTAGTGACCTTAGGGTCGAGCACACTTGACGGGTGAAGTTGATTAGTTGTTCGGTTGTAGCTGACAGTTAGGTGACGATCTCTTGATCAGTCATGCTCTTGGTGATGTGGTATGCGCATACCGATGATCTGACCACCGCGTGGATCCGATGAGTCCGGTGCCTTAGGGTGGGGATGAGCCGTTACTATTCGTAGACGGTGTCTGGATGTATTGATGATTGGATTCATGAGCACGGGTTGATGCCTTGGGATGATTAGACATGGTCATCGATCAGGCTAGGTGTGCTCCGGTTAGAGATTATTATCCTTGGTTTGACCGAGGCAGAGAGACCTTAAGGCATCAGACGGAGTGGGCCCCGTGGTGTGTACGGAATACTTAATTCCGTAATAGATTGTGCAGTTTTGGGATTGCCTCCGGTCCTGGAGGACTTACTCTCAGTGGCACATTGACTTAGTTTTTCGGTATATTCGAAATGTGCCCGAGGGTACAGGGAATCGAGATGTTTCTGTTGGTGGAACGACATGGGAAGGGGCTTTGATAGCCTTGTGTCTGGACTATGGATATGTCGATTGACATAGCAGTAGCGTGGTGGGCTCATAACCCACAAGGAGTGTCAGAGACTAGTGGTCTTGCTCTCGAAGAACTTCCTACGAGAGAAAGCCTAGTATGTGGGTTTATGAAGGAGGTACGAGCCGACTTGGACGATCGTTGAACGATTAACCAAATCCATGTATTTTCCTTCTATCTGTAGGATGGACTCGATGGAGCATTTAGTAGAGATATACGATAGGAAGATTACTAGATTTTAGGGATTACTCTGGAATCGGGTAGGAGTTTCCTACGAGCTACAAGTGCATAGCTGCGATTCGGTTTTGTTGTTCGTCTGTTGACAGATGACAGTCCGAGCGTACCGTTTAGGTTCTAGAGGACTTACTGCGCTCGTGTGTGATGGACTTTGGGGGGTAGTTGGGAGGACCATTTGCATTTGGGTGGAGTTCGCCTACAACAACGGCTTCCATTCGGCGATACAGATGGTACCGTTTGAGGCGTTGTATGGTAGAGCGTGTAGGACACTCACCCTTTGGGATGAGGTCGGTGAGACTCAGCTGCTGGGACCCCAGAGAGTTCAGCACGAGGCAGACTTAATAATGACTGTCAGACGGAGATTATTAGCAGCGTAGGAGCGCCAGAAAAGCTGTGCTGACCGGTGGCGCAGACCTTTAGAGTTTGCTGCGGGTGATCATGTTTTCCTTCGGGTTTCACCTACGGAAGGAGTGAAACGTTTTGGTTTCCGAGGTGAGCTGGCTCCACGGTATATTGGTCCGTTCCAGATTCTGGAAAGGATTGGAGCTGTAGTTCATCGCCTAGCACTTCCACCGTCTTTGATCGACGTCCATGACGGGTGGCAGGTATCCATGCTGAGGGGTTATGTGCTAGATTCACACTCGTATTATCCTAGGTGTCTTTTTCGCTTCAATCTGACAGTACTTATGAGGAGGTATCTGTATGGATTTTGGGTTTCCAGGAGCATCGGTTGTGGAATAAGGCAATCCGACTAGTTTGAGTTGGATGGCAACACCATTCAGAGCCGCGACGACCTAGGGGCTCGAGCATATTATCCGAGCTCGCTATCCTCACCTGGTTGATTGAGGTACGTGTGAGTGATTAGTTCAGTATTTTGTACTGGTAGACCGTACCTAGCACATGTGACAACGAAATTTGGGGACCAAATTTTTATTAGTGGGGGAGAATGTTAAAATATAGAAACTTTAAGGGCTAATAGGTAAACTTTCCTAGATTGGAGGGGTTTTGTGCGAATAGCTGAAATAGAAGGGGTTAGGTGCAAAAGACCAACCATGGCTTAAAAACCTATCCTTTCCCCTTTGTCCGCAATTGCGCCGCAATTGCGCCGATCGGTTCCCTTCCGCTCCTTTCCGCGAGCCCTAACTACAAGCCGGCGGACCCGATGTCCCCTTTTCTTCTTCGTTTTCCAAACGCCGAACCAAAGCGATCCTCATGTTCTCTCCCTCTTTCGCCTTTGTTTTCTCCGCCGACCCGAGCTCACCCCTTTCTTCTTCGTCTCCTTCTTCATTTCATTCTCCGCCCATAGATGCCGCGAGCTCACGACGATGTCTCCAGTCGGTCGACGAGCCTTCATTGGTCTGCATCGAGCTCCTTTCCGGGAAGTAGAAAGCAAGGCCAGCGAACGTTTCAGCATTTGGTTGTTTTCCTTCCGAGCGGACGGCGATCTCGCCACCGACGGGGTCATGAGAAGGTGAGATGAGTGTGTGTGTTGATTTTGCTTCTGTTCTCGGAGTTTTTCCCTCTGATTCCTCGGGTTAGATCATGGTATGTTTCAATTTTGAGAGGGAATCTTGTGGATCTAGGGTTTCGTCCCGGTGCTCTCGGCTACCCTCAGATCAAAGCAACTGGTTCCGTCGGCCACAATCTCGGTAAGAGTTATTGGATGGATTTGATCAGTGTTGTTGTTTCTGATGGAGGTTTGAAGGTCTGTTGTCTGTGGTTTCGATCCAAGGAGTGGAATTTTGAGCTTGATTCATCTGTTGATCTCGAATTTGGATTTGGGGTCGAGCCAAGCTCGGAATAAGAAGAGCTTGTGGTTGTTTTTCCTTTGATGGGCCTGATCGGCATTACCTGAGCAGAGGAGTTCGGGCGCTCCATTGAAGGTAAGCTTTAGTTTTTGTTGGTGATCTATTTTAGACTCTGATATGTAGAGTTCTTGTGTTTCTTAGAGTTGTTTTGCTTCTACCGTGAGATGATATTATGGATTGGCTCTGGTTCTTTGAGTGGTGGACTTCTATGAAATTGGTTTCCCTTCTGTTGGATTAGAGATGGTTGCATTGCCTGTGTTACTGTGAGATTTGTTGTTGGTTTCGTAGTGAGCAGTGGTGTGTGTGGTATGGGTTTTGTATGTGTTACAATTGGATTATTGAGGATTCGGCTTGGTGTTGTTGATTTAGTTCTGTACCCTTGTTAGGAGTTGTTGATCATGAGAGTTGGTTATAGAGTCTTTGAATCGTTTTGATTAGGGCTTGGATCGGGTTGAATTAGGTTGAATATTGATTTAGCTAAATATCGTGTGTGATTTTAGCTAAATAACTGTTATTCTTATATGCAGGATGTTGGTTGGTTTTGTTACCTTGTTACGGATATTGTTTCTGGACGGGGGATTCTTGCGCACCGGACGACATCATATTGAGGCGGGTAACTCTGACTTATCTCCGAGATAGTCACAGCCTTATATGCTTGATATGCTAGGATTAGCGATAGGGTATTATTTGCGTGTATCTGTCTTCCGTTACTATGATATTTATATTAGACATGATATGTGATACTGATACCCTCTAGGATTTAGGATATGGTGCATAATTGTATGTGATCCTTGCATATCATGTTGATATAGGTGGATTAGATAGTAGATGCTGTTGTGACTGTCGTCATGCATCATCGTGCACCTTGCATCACTATCGACCAGGGGCCCATTGTTGGGTAGGCTAGGTCGACAGTCATACTGACCTTCCCATACGGCCGCTCATGGGTTAGTGGTTGACGGAGTATGGGTAGGATGCCCTGTGCTGCTCCGCTCAAGCACTCATGGGTTAGTGGATCGGAGCGTGGTAGCAGGCAGGGGTCCCTCCTTGAGTTGCCCTAATACCAGGAGATGAGAGAGACTTTTCGCCCCCATATTACATGGGGTAGGTGTAACACTCAGATAGAGATATCCCCCCAGTTCTACGGATGATGACCGGAGGTAGAGAAGGCTACCCGGGTAGGTCATGGGGTAGGGGTGTTACGCCGGTAGCATACCGTCTACTCGATCGCTCTGTTACCCGGGGTAGGGATGGCTTCCCGGATGGGTCGAGTACGGATGGAGTCACAGCTCTACGCCGGAGGTTGGCTTCCCGCTCAGCTTCCTCCCGTATACAGGTGACGATGTCTGACCGGCGACAGAGGTGACCATGTCATTGCACCATGTGCATACGTATTTCTTTACAATTGTTGTATGTGGTTGTTGCACCTGATTTACATGCACATTCAGGAGACCCCTTTTTCATGGTCGTGATGACCCTGCATCGCTGGTATGTTTGTTCTACTTCTCGGTTTTACTTTATTTAGTATGGATAGTACCTGTGATATTTTGATAGTTGTATCTCTATTGCTAGCTTAGACTATCTTGCATATATATGAGTTATCAGCTGAGTTCTTTGAACTCACCCCGTAGCTCCTTGTTTTTATTTCAGGTTGATCGCCAGGAGGGTCCAGCTGCCAGTCCCATCACCTTGCGTCGAGATGTTTTCTTGATTTATAGTCCCTGTATTGGGTGTCGGTACTGTGTATTTACTTTATTATCTTCCGCTGTGTTCTTATTCGATTTGGTTGTACTTTTGTGTGTCGTGGAGGCCCTTGTGTCTTTTGACTTTGTTGTTAGTCATACCGGTATGCACGTCTTCCTTGGTTTTGTACGCTAGTTTGGTGTTTTGGTCTTGAGTTAGTGAATTGTCCGCCGGGCGTGGGGGGAAACTGGCCGATCCGTATCGGTCGAGCGACTCCTCGGGGCGTGACACTCTCACATATAAAAATGGCTCATCCATCGCAAACAAATAAAATAACTTCACAACTACGCAGTATAAAAGATCTAATGCTAGAAAGAGCACATATCCAAATTAAAACTCAAATTCTATCCAACGACAACCATACCAGTTTAATAAAGTAAATATGGAAATAAGGAAGTGTGGAAGGTAAAGTAAATACAGAAAACTCCAAAAGGGCATGACAGTATGGGACTGATAACTGGATCCTCTCCTGACTCCAAGTAATCCATCTATCTGCTACCTGAAATAGAATTAGATGGTAGTGTTAAAATATGAAGAATCAGAGGGTCTAAAAGCGAAATTTCCTACACTCAGGGGCTCTGTTGGGAATAATGAAAGTTGAAGGGCCTATTTGCAAATGATCGTTCCTTTTTATTCCATTTCTTTTCCCCTTTCTCGTGAATTCCACCGGAGATCTCTACCTCTTCTTCGCACTGCCGCCGGAGATCGCAAACGCAGCGCCGGTTCTCCTTCATCTTCTTCCTTGCGATCGGTTAGGCGCTGAGGTTTTCTCCGTTTTCCCTTGTTCTCCACGCACTCGACCACACCTCTCCAGCCGAGCCACGGCGATCTAGGGCACGGTGGCGATTTAGGGCACGGTGGGTTCTCGAAGTTTTCTTGGCGATCTCCTCGCCCTTTTTGCCGCGATTCTCTATTGTGTGATCAGTTTTCCCGATCGTTCCCTTCTCTGTTCGAGTCAGGAGGCGTAGTTGGCCGATCGAGGGTTTGGGAAGGCTCCTAGCTCTGTCGGATTATTGTGGTCGGGTGTTCTTCGCCAGCAATCAAGTAAGAGCTGAGTTTGATGTGCTGTTTGGTTTGATTCTAAGCTTTTCTTGACTTGGATCCTATGTGTCGTGAGCTTTCTTCGTGATGTTCTATCCTAGTTAGTGATTTCTATGTTATGCTCGGTTTTAGAATGTAATCGTTGGGTATCCATAGTGCCTTGGGCTTCATTGGTTTGGAGGTTGGTGTAGGTTAATGGAAAATTTTGAATTGGATCAGTTGAATCTGTCAACCTATTTTGCCGCAAGCTTTTGGGTTTGTTCTCGAAGGGGATGCAATTGATCAGTAAGGTGAAACACTGGGTTTGTTTTGGATTTGCTTGATTCCTCCTACTTCTAGATTTTTGAGTGCACTGGATTGATTTGTCTTCTTTGTTTCCCTATGATGAGTTTAAAATGATCTTTAATCTTGTTTAAGGATGTGTTTGATTGTTTGGATCAGTGTTCTCCTTGTATTGTAGTATGATTTGGGGTTGCCATTGTCCTTGCCGTGAGTTAATGGCATGAATCTAATGGGGATGTAGAAATCAGATTGATGGACCTATTCTCGATTAGGTTAGCTTGGATTTGTGATACCCTGATGTTGTTGCAGTGAGTTTGTTGTTGTTGTTGTGTGAATGTAGGCTTGTTCCTTGGTTTCTTTCCACTGCCATCATATTGAAATAAGAAATTTGATTTGGATTTTGCCATGGTAACTTAGTTGAGTTTCTTCATATTTGTAGGTTGCTATTGTGCTTTGTTTGGGTTCGTATTGTATCGCATGATTTCTTGGAGTCATGTGTTAGTTGTAGCTATTATCTTATATTTTTGTTGCTGCCATGAGCAGCTTCTTACTTGTGGGTTTCGGCATAGGGCATGTTTACGTGTAGTCGTGATCTTGAGGTTGGTTGTATCCCGTCGTGTGTTGTTTGGGTTGATTGGGATACAATATAGAATCTAGTCTGGTTAGTATTTATTGTTATGACAGCTTAAACTATATTTCTCGACTCAGGACTTTGATTTGATTGACTCGCTATTGGATATTGGACGGGGGGTTCTCGTCGCCTACGGACTGCTATATTAGAGGCAGGTACTTCTGACTTATCTATTTTAGATATTGTCACAGATTCTATGCATAGTAAGCATACCACAATGCATACAATTCTAATATAGCAGTCCGTAGGCGACGAGAACCCCCCGTCCAATATCCAATAGTGAGTCAATCAAATCAAAGTCCTGTGTCGAGAAATATAGTTTAAGCTGTCATAAAAATAAATACTAACCAGACTAGATTCTATATTGTATCCCAATCAACCCAAACAACACACGACGGGATACAACCAACCTCAAGATCACGACTACACGTAAACATGCCCTATGCCGAAACCCACAAGTAAGAAGCTGCTCATGGCAGCAACAAAAATACAAGATAATAGCTACAACTAACACATGACTCCAAGAAATCATGAGATACAATACGAATCCAAACAAAGCACAATAGCAACCTACATATATGAAGAAACTCAACTAAGTTACCATGGCAAAATCCAAATCAAATTTCTTATTTCAATATGATGGCAGTGGAAAGAAACCAAGGAACAAGCCTACATTCACACAACAACAACAACAAACTCACTGCAACAACATCAGGGTATCACAAATCCAAGCTAACCTAATCGAGAATAGGTCCATCAATCTGATTTCTACATCCCCATTAGATTCATGCCATTAACTCACGGCAAGGACAATGGCAACCCCAAATCATACTACAATACAAGGAGAACATTGATCCAAACAATCAAACACATCCTCAAACAAGATTAAAGATCATTTCAAACTCATCATAGGGAAACAAAGAAGACAAATCAATCCAGTGCACTCAAAAATCTAGAAGTAGGAGGAATCAAGCAAATCCAAAACAAACCCAGTGTTTCACCTTACTGATCAATTGCATTCCCTTCAAGAACAAACCCAAAAGCTTGCGGCAAAATAGGTTGACAGGTTCAACTGATCCAATTCAAATTTGTCCATTAACCTACACCAACCTCCAAACCAATGAAGCCCAAGGCACTATGGATACCCAACGATTACATTCTAAAATCGAGCATAGCATAGAAATCACTAACTAGGATAGAACATCACGAAGAAAGCTCACGACACATAGGATCCAAGTCAAGAAAAGCTCAGAATCAAACCAAACAGCACATCAAACTCAGCTCTTACTTGATTGCTAGCGAAGAACACCCGACCACAATAATCCGGCAGAGCTAGGAGCCTTCCCAAACCCTCGATCGGCCAACTACACCTCCTGACTCGAACAGAGAAGGGAACGATCGGGAAACCTGATCACGCAATAGAGAATCGCGGCAAAAAGGGCGAGGAGATCACCAAGAAAACTCCGAGAACCCACCTTGCCCTAAATCGCCACCGTGCCCTAGATCGCCGTGGCTCGGCTGGAGAGGCGTGGTCGAGTGCGTGGAGAACAAAGGAAAACGGAGAAAACCTCAGCGCCTAACCGATCGCAAGGAAGAAGATGAAGGAGAACCGGCGCTGCGTTTGCGATCTTCGACGGCAGTGCGAAGAAGAGGTAGAGATCTCCAGTGGAATTCATGAGAAAGGGGAAAAGAAATGGAATAAAAAGGAACGGTCATTTTGCAAATAGGCCCTTCAACTTTCGTTATTCCCAACAGAGCCCCTGAGTGTAGGAAATTTCGCTTTTAGACCCTCCGATTCTTCATATTTTAACAGGTAGGGGCGGTGAGTCCGGGCGGACTCTACAGGTACAAGAGTAGATAAATGCATGGCAAAATAAAAGGTATATCGAGCAAGTAGATATAACAGTATACAGTCTTCGAAAATAGGATAACATCTAAGCATGTATAAAACAGAATGTTAGTGCGATAATAAAGCATACATATATGTCAACCAAATTCAACAATCATAACTCATATAAATGCAGCAAACATAAGAAAATGCAAAATGCAATAAATGCATATGATGCAATGATATGTGTCACCCGTAATGTCAATTAAGTCGTCATCACATCATATCTGTGTGGACGAGTGGGTACGGTTGTGACAACTGAACGCACTTCAACGATTACCACTAGTACAAGTGGTTGAGTGGACAGGATGTTGGGGAGCCAACTACTCCAAAAATCCCAGGAAAAGGGGGAGCCACCAACATCTCTGGTATCCCTCAAAAACAACGGTGACAGTGTCAACTGTTTGCCTACAACTCCAATATCCACTACCCATGAGTGGTCAAGTGTGACATAACAGGACAGCTGCTCGCACTCTAGCAACTACCACGATGAGTGGTTTAGTGAGCAGAGTAACTAAATGATTAATGACGGGCTTAACCATATGGAAGCTGATACTCGTCAGTATACAACTATGAAGATATGGTGCATGATACTAAATGCACAAGCAACCAAATAGCAACAATGCAACGATACAATCAATAAGTACTAAAATCACTAAACATGTAACTAAACTACTGGGTAGGGTAATTATAATGCCAACTAAACCCTAGTTGTGTTTAATGATCATTTTTAAGTACTTGCATACAAGCGGCATTTTACAGAATAGAAAATCAATGATGAGACTGTATGGACATAAAATTTGATTAGCTCGAAGATCAAGTAAAGAAGGTATCAACTGATGATATCAAAAACAAGAACAAGATAAAGCAGTCCTACTCAGAAATAAAATAGACATGCATTTAAGTTCAATAATCTACAAGAAACAAAGGAGAAGTACCCGCCTTAAATGTAGGACGTATCTAAGTAAACCTCACGTTCAGGTGCTCGTATCCACTCAGAGTCCTGTACCAACGATATAATTTATCTATGTATACAATTAATTAAAATAGCTAAATTACTACTAAACCTAGTTAAGATCAAATCCTTGAATTTAATAACAGCAAACAACCTTATGACAAAGGTGACACAAGATCACAACATAAACCTCTAAATTTATTCATGTAATATACTAATACAATTAACCTCCAATTAGAATACATTAATAGAGTTAGCTTAATTATCAATCAACTAACTAATCCGACAATAATCACCTCCTTCATCATATCCTACTTATCTTAGCTAACCATGAGATG
The DNA here is from genome assembly GCA_024364735.1 of Boesenbergia rotunda. Classification (NCBI taxonomy): domain Eukaryota; kingdom Viridiplantae; phylum Streptophyta; class Magnoliopsida; order Zingiberales; family Zingiberaceae; genus Boesenbergia; species Boesenbergia rotunda. Next base: position 301,030 of record JAGFNQ010001118.1, read on the forward strand.
AATTCATATTTTTATTAATCATTCCAAATTGATCAATTAAATAGTGAGTCTATCTTTAATCCATCATTACTTACCAATCAACATTCATCTTTACCTAGCTTCATCCAAGAACAACACATCAATTAGAATAATACTTAAATTGAACTAAGAACTGACAGTAAAAAGGAAACAATTAATGAAATAAGTTGTTACAAAACCACCATCCAAAAGTTCATGGCACAAACACCATCTTTCTTTCTGTTCAGAGCCCTTCATGCACAAGATAGAAAACCCCAAAGCCATCCTTACACTAAAACCTGATCTAGCTATTGATCAATTTTTGGCCACCAATCACTCAAATCAAAACCCAATCCTTGAATCTTAACCCTTCTAACGTCACCAAACTTCAATTTCCTTTCATCCTCTACAACCCACAACAAGGGATGCAAGGCCAAAGTTTAAACCCAAGGGACAATCCCCCACGGCAGCTCATCCCATGTACAAACACCATTAATCTAATGCTTAACCCCATTATAACAACAATTCCAACCAAGGCACCATTGGTCAAGCTACACACACTCACACAGATCTAATATAACTTCCCCGACTGGCACACGACAAGACTACCAAATCCAAAACAACATCAATCTCATAACACCTCATCCAAGAATTAATTCAACACCCAAAAATACCGCTCACAGCAGCACATCACAGAATACACCCAAATTCACTCTAAAACAGAACTATTCTTTGGATCAAACTACTCAATCCATGCTCATAACCACAATCCAAAATTAATTAACCTAATCAGAAACATTAATTATCCATAAAGCTTACCAAAATGTGCCTGTGTTGCCCTGTTCAGATCAGGTAGAAACAATGCTGAATGGGAAATGCTGCCACCGAAATCCCTCTTCTCCCACAATCTCCCCTATCCTGCAGCCAAAACAAATCGCGAATCAGATTCTACTCCAACAGAAAGAAACCTTACCTCTGCCCGGTACACAGCTACGAAGAAGATAAAGAAAGCGAAGGGGAATCACCCAAAACTACGCGGCAGAGGACAGATCCGTGCCAACTATAAATAGGCAGAACCAAAGATGGGAAGAGCATCATTGCTTGTCCAAGATCACAGCAACCAAAAACAAGAAGCGATTTGACCTCCGAGTGGGCGATGATCGGCATCCTTGACTACGGGGAGACAAGGGTAAAGGCCGGCGTTTTCCTTGTGGCCAGAGAGTTGCTGACGGCGACAGCGTGAGGCCGTTGAGAGGAGATGAAGGGGAAGGCTGCAGCATCGAACAAAACTGAGAGGGGAGGAAAAAACGCAACTTGAGTTTAAGGTTTTGGAATCGTGCGATGAGGGGGCTCGGCAAGAAGAGAAAGCAGAGGATTAAGGTTAAAGTCCATTTTGCAAAAAGCCCCTCCAATTACAGTCAATCCGGAGCAAGCCCCTTAAGTTTTTTCCCCCAATATTTAACAAGGAGATTGCAACGAGACCTAAAGCGGATAGTGGATGCAAGAATTGTAGCATCTGACGCCCAGCTCAAGGAAGATCTAAAAGTAAAATTCCTATGTGAATACATTATCTAGGGATTAAGCTAACCAAGGCCTTTGATAGCAAACAAGGTCTATGGATACTTGAAAGATTTTTTAAATAATGATGATCAACCCATGAATATGACTGGTGAACAGTATAGATATGCACTGACCACGTTCAGGCCGCTTAGAAAGTTTAGTTATTAAGGAGTTTATTTATTTAACCATGCTATGCTAAAAAGTTTAACTATTAAGGAGGTTATTTATTTAACCATGCTATGTTAAAGTTTAGTTATTAAGGATGTTATTTATTTAACCATGCATGCTATGTTAGAAAGTTTAGCTATTAAGGATGCTATTTATTTAACTATGTATGTTATATTAGAAAGTTCAAGGATGCCATTTATTTAACGATGTATGTTATGTTAGAAAGTTTATCTATTAACGATGCTTTTTATTTAATCATGCAATGTTAGAAAGTTTATTTGTTAAGGATGTTTTTTATTTAACCATGCTATGTTAGAAAGTCCCTTAAATAGAAATAGACAGTTAGAAGCAAACATCTTACTCTTTATTTGAAACTTATCTGTGACATAAAATAGGATAATGTCAAAAGCTTAGGTTAAAATCATAGGATGGAAAGACAATAAATCAAATATATTAGATAATGCAACATCATAGCCATTGCTTTCACATAAAGGAAACAACATTGAGGAATATTAGTCCATTACTAATTAAACCTCTCATGTTCCATTTAATTTCCTCACTTGCGAACAAATTATTTCCCCTTAAGAAATAAAAAAAATTATTGTAATTTGCAACAATGATTATGCATAAATATTATTATTGATTGATGAGTGATGATATTCTATGTAACAATTTTTGTATGTTTTATTAATACCATTATTCTATTTTGAACAAGGTTGACGACGACAACTAAACTGGTACAAGTATTATGTTTTGTGTTAATTTAATAGATTATTTTTTTTAATATAAATGATTCTATTTGTTATTAATATTGTTAATTTATTTTGAATAGGATTGACGACGACAAGTAAATTGATAGAATTGTTAAGTTTTATATTAATTTAGTTGATATTTTTATGTTATAAATGATTCATTTTCTTATTTGCTTGTTTATGTAGGAGAAGAAAATGGAAAATTTTGTATTAATTTAGTAGATATTTTTATGTTATAAATGATTCATTTTATTATTTGTTTGTTTACGTAGGAAAAGAAGAAAATGGAAGAAGCCAGATTGCCATGGAAGAGGATAACATATTAATGTTCTTATAGTTTATTTCGATGACTTTATGAATTTCTATGAATTGGATGTGATCACTTATCTTGTAGTTTATTTGTTCTTGTATTTATTTGGATATTATATATTTGTATGGATATCAATTTGATGATATACTTCGTTTGGATGCTATATATCTATATGGATGTATGGATTAGATATCATTTCATTGCCATGGAAGAGGATAACATATTAATGTTCTTATAGTTTATTTCGATGACTTTATGAATTTCTATGGATTGGATGTGATCACTTATCTTGTAGTTTATTTGTTCTTGTATTTATTTGGATATTATATATTTGTATGGATATGAATTTGATGATGATATGTTGATATGTGGATGTTATATATCTGATTATGATATATTGAATGTAGTTAAATTGATGATATTGATTGTATTTAAAGAGTGGTTCTGGCCAAACTCTGATCAATTTGGGATGAATTTTGCAACGAAAAAAATTCATTGCCAACTTATCGTAACCCTTTGATTTCTCAGATTTTGAGACGAATTTTTCGATTCGTCTCAGAATCTGGGATGAATCTGTGGATTCGTCCTTGCATTTGGGACGAATATTTGGATTCATCCCAAAATTTGGGATGAATTCACAGATTCGTGCCGAATATGGGACGAATTTTTGGATTCGTCCTAGAATCTGTAACGAATTCACAGATTCATCCCAAATCTTGGATGAAAAATGATTCGTTGCAAAATTGACTAAATTTAAGTTTTTGGGATGAATCTGTATTCGTCCCAGATTCTGCGACGAAAAAGGATTCATCGCAAATATTTGAGACGAATCTACAAATTCGTCCCGAATTTCGAGGATGAATCAATATATTCGTCCCAGATTCTGGGACGAATTAGTATATTTAACCCAGATTTTGAGACGAATCCATCTATTCGTCTCAGATTCTGCGACCAAAGTAGATTCGTCACAAAGTTCAATTTGTCATTAGGTAAAGACTTTATTTTCGTTACAAATTCGTCCCTAAATTTGGGACGACATCAAAATTTCATCGCAAATTTCCTAAGGTGATTTTTTGGATGAATTTTATTTTCGTTGCAATTTTACAACGAATTTGGGGATGAAAAATTAATTTTATCGTCAAATTTAGGGACGAATCTAGTTTTTGTCATAGAATTTAGCGACTGCTAATCTGCAATGAAAAGGCATTCCAATTTGTTATGGTGTAACTCCAAAACTCATTCTACGCACTCTACCTCGAGATTCCTTATCAAATACAGTACTAATTGCATCATCAACAATGTTAATCGTGTTTAGAAATTTGGGTGTACATTATTCTATTTCTTTCTGTGAATAACAAGATGCAACATATGTAAAATAAGATTTTAGGATACTAGTCGGGGCATTTGTTGTTGGCGTTACAGGCAGTTGCGATCTTCATCTTGAAACGTTGGCGTTACTGGCCAGAACGTTTAATCCCATTGATGGAGGTAGATGAAACGTCTGCTTCTCCCTATAAAGATTGCGTCCAAATGCAATCCAAAGAGGGTAGACGAAGAGGAATTGGAGCATCGAATCAGAGTGGGATTAGGTTTGTGAAAGATCGAGATTTGTCCGTGGTGATTTTTCTCGTGACAGCAGGCAAGCAGAAGAAACAGAGGAAGAAGGAGATCACTGTAAGTATGATTCACTTGTAATCTATTCATCGATCTCATGCTTTCAATCTAGTATTGATATCAGAGCAATTAGATTGTGAGAGCATGAAAAGAATTTACCTTTGTACTTAATTCCTTTGCAATGAACTCCTCGCTCTGTTGATGGATAAAATCGGTGAAATCGCCACTGAGTTCTCCAATCGCTACGCGTTTTCATCCCATGGCCGACGATCGCATCACGCGCGCAAGGGAGCCGTCGCCGTCGGTTGGATGTGTCGATGGAGGTGGCCATAGCGTTGGTGATGGCGAAAAAAAAGGAGTCGGCTGCGTGGGGAAGAAGGCTGCGCGGAGAAGAAGAAGAGGCGGCTGCGTTGAGATTAGGTTTTGTGGTTTTAAGGAGAAAAAGTTGATTTTATTAAATCAACAGGGGGAAAAAAAACTGCCGAAACCTATTCTGCAGCTGAAAAACGTTGCTGTCCAAAGGAGGATCGAAACCCTGACCTCTCAATAAGAGAATAGAGTCTCAACCAAAAGGTGTAATCGGTAGTTAATTTAGTGTTGGTTCAGTTAATTTAAATTAGATTCAAGTTTAGTTTAATGAGATTAGGTTGGTCCAATCGGTTTTGGTTCGAACCATTAGTTGGTTTAACCAAACCATTTTGATCAAATAATTTGAACTAAACAGATTGATTTGATCATTATGTTGAACCCCAAATTTAAATAGGCTTAAGTGAAGCAACAACAGTAAGACAGACAAATCGATCAGTCTAGTAGCATAGTTAATTGTAGCTACAAACGTAAAGGAAACTTATATGCTTTTATCTATTTGTGTGCTTTTTTCTATGCATATGTGTGAATTGAAAAAGGCTGGTTTTGTTACTGGTTTTGTCAGTTTTGTACTGACTATGTCGTTTTTCAATTCCAGATGTCGCATGAGATATGCACCACGATTCATTGCTATGAGCGAAGTTGTGAGATAATGGAGCAGATAGAAGAAGTTGACTATAGTCCCATTCTCGGAATCCAAGGCAATATAGGAAAATTGGATCGACTATTTTGGAAACTCGAGCAGAAAGAGTTTCCAATCTTGGATGACTATAGGATTGGAGCATTGATTTGTTCATTGCCAAAGCGTGCGAGAGAAGTTGCACACCAGATATGGGGGCATCATGAATGTCGCATCTCATATGCTGAGTTATGTAAGCAACTACTTCGCTATGAGTTTCCAGAGGATCTAGAAGATTCTGAGGAGGACCTAGAAGAAGATCCCGAAATGTTCAAGGACGATCCTGAAATGTTCGAGGAAGATCTCGAAATGTTCGAGAACGATCCTAAAATGTTCGAGGAAGATCCCGAAGTGTTCGAGGAAGATCTTGAAATGTCTGAGGAAAATCTTGAAATATTTGAGGAAGATCCTGATATTGAAATGATCGAGGAAGATCCTGAAATATTTAACGAAGATCTGATAGAATCTGTGGAAGATCCCGAGACTGATCAGACTGGCCGATTAGAGATGAACGAGAGAGTGATAGTCACTGCCATAATATTTTTTATTATGGGAATGATGTCAACTTATCTAGTTCATTAAATTCTGTTTGTTGTACGAACTTATTAAGCCTATTAAATAAAGTTATGTTATGTGTTAACTGACTTGTCAATGATTAGTTCATTATATGATTAGTTCATATTAAATAATTAGTTCATTTAAATGATTAGTTCATTATATGATTAGTTCATATTCAAAACAAATGATTAGTTCGTTTAATGGGATGTATATAATATAATTGATCAATATTAATTAGATTGGATTATACGAATGATGAGTGAAAACGTAGTTATCACTTGATTTCGTAAACCAAGTCAAGTTTACATTGAGTCAATAAAAAATTATGTACAGATGATATACACTGCATTAATGAATTATATGTTTATTTATGATAGATCATGGCAACTAAGAACATCATAGCTGAACTGAACAAGGGAGAGAAATTGTATGGGGACAACTATAAAATATGGCATTTCAAGATACAATATATTCTTGAGGAACAAGAAGTTCTGGAGGCTGTAAATCATTTCATGGTAGAACCTGCTGTTGGTTCAACTGCACAGTACAGACTTGATCTAGATGCCTATAGGGCATGGAAGAAAAAGGACTCCACTGCAAAGGGGATATTGATTAATTCAATGGTAGATGACCTGGTATTTGAGTATGAGCCACTACCATCAGCTCATGCTGTCTGGGTTGCCCTGAGAGAGAAATACAGTGGAGTTAGTGTAAGCAAGCTTCGTCAACTGACAATCAAGTTTGACAGTTGTAAAAAGCGCCCGAATGTGACGATGACCCAACATCTGAGAGAAATGGGGAATATGATTCGGGAGCTTAAGGCTGCTGGTCATGAGTTAACCGACGAACAACAGGTTCAGGCAGTTATTCGTTCCCTTCCTGATTCTTGGGAAACAATGAAACAAAACCTTACTCACAGTGAGAGTATCAAGACTTTCATTGATGTCTCACGCCATATTGAACTGGAGGCGGAGAGAATAGAATCCGCAAGGATTTCTGAGCAAGCCTTTGTAGCTGAAGGTTCTGGGTCCAAGAATAAGAAAAGATGGTTCAAGAAAGGAAAGGGTAAGAGAAAAGAAGCTGGTGCTACTACTGTGCAAGACCCAATCAAGAAGAAAGGAAAGAAGTATGGAAAGAAACCTAAAAGCAAGCTAACTTGCTACAACTGTGGCAAGAAGGGTCATTTTGCTCGGGAGTGTACTGAGCCGAAAAAGGTAAATCCATGTTTGTCTTCTTTTCATGAGCTTTATGTTGCTAATTCGGTGTTGTTAGCTGATTCTTATCTTTTGTGGATTATAGATTCAGGAGCAACGAACCATGTAGCTCGTGATCAAGCTACGTACGTGGAGTACCGTCGCGTACCAGCTGGCAATAAGTGGATATATGTGGGAAACAATGCAAGAATTGAAGTCAAAGGAATTGGTACTTGCAAACTCAACCTTCGTGGTGGGCGTACATTGTTTCTACATGATGTCCTGTATGCACCTGAGATTTGACGAAATCTGGTTTCTGTGAATTGTCTTCTTGAATTGGGTTATTGTATGAATTTTTACAGTCGTTGTGTAGAACTTAAAATTGACTTTGTGTTAATTGGATATGGTTTTATATCAAACGGTTTCATGGTTCTTGATGTAGAACCAGATGTTAATTGTGGAAATAATGGTTGTTTTTCAAACATTGCTCTTACTAGTGATGCTGATGTTAATGATGAAGTTTGGCATGCTAGATTGGGACATATAGGACAAGAAAGAATGAATAGATTAGCAAGAGAGGGTTTGCTCGACACTCTTGCTAAAGTTGACTTGTCTATATGTAAGCATTGTCTTGCTGGAAAAGCAACTAGAAAACCGTTTGGTAAGGCTATTAGGGCTGAATCGCCATTGCAATTGATTCGTTCGGATATTTGTGGTCCGATGAACATGAAGGCTAGACATGGTAGTTCATATTTCATTACATTTATTAATGATTTCACACGTTTTGGTCATGTGTATTTGATTTCTCATAAATCTGAAGTATTAGATTGCTTTAATCGTTATTTGAACGAAGTTGAGAATCAATTGGAACGTAAGGTTAAAACCTTACGCACTGACCGTGGAGGTGAATACTTGTCTGATCAGTTCAAGACAATATGTAATGAGAAAGGGATTATTAGACAGTTAACTATCTCTGGAACTCCACAACAAAATGGAGTTGCTGAAAGAAGAAATCGAACTCTTCTTGAAATGGTTAGGTCGATGATGGCTCAAGCTAATTTGCCTATTTCCTATTGGGGAGATGCATTATTGGCAGCGACTTACATACTTAACCGGGTGCCTTCTAAATCTGTTCCATTTACTCCATATGAACTTTGGACAGGCAGAAAACCAGATTTGAGTAATCTGAGACCATGGGGGTCAGCTGCTTATATTCATGACAAGACTCACAAATATGGAAAATTAGGACCCAGGGGTAGGAAGTGTATCTTTGTAAAATATTCTGATACCTCTAAGGTTATGTTTTTATTGGTGAGCAACAAGATGGAACCATCTCTGAAATTGAGTCAAGAGATGCTACTTTTCTCGAAACTGAGTTCCCAACAAGAGGTGAAGTTGATAAATCAACTCCTCTATTTGCAATAGAGGAGGAGGATACTGTTCCTCCATCAACAAATCAGGAATCACAGGGGATACCTGAATCTAGTCAACCTAGTGGGAGTAAATTGCCTATAAGTGAATTAGTTTCTCAACAGTCAAACCTGCGAAGAAGTAATCGTAAGATTATTCCTCGGAGAAGGTTTGACATTGAAAATGAGGCATTAATGATTCTCCCGGTTGATGATGAAGAACCTCGAACGGTTGAGGAAGCATTGAAATGCTCAGTTAAGGAGAAATGAAAAGTTGCAATGGATGAGGAAATGGAGTCCATGAGAAAGAATTAAGTTTGGGATTTAGTCGATCTTCCTCCAGGCCGCAGGGCTATTGGAAATAAGTGGATTCTCAAAATTAAGAGGAAAGCGGATGAGTCGATTAATCGGTACAAAGCTCATTTGGTTGCAAAAGGATATACCCAAGTAGAGGGTATTGATTTTGAAGAGACATTCTCCCCAGTTGTGAAGTTTGTGTCAATACGAGTCATCCTAGCTATAGTAGCGCATTATGACTTAGAATTACATCAAATGGATGTAAAGACGACTTTCCTTAATGGTAATCTTGACGAAGAAATTTATATGATACAACTGGAAGGTTATATAGCTGAGGGCCAAAAGAATAAAGTATGTAGACTTAAAAAGTCTATGTATGGGCTAAAGCAGGCGTCAAGGCAATAGAACATAAGATTCAATGAAGTCATTTTATCTTATGGTTTCGAAATGATGAATGAGAATTATTGTGTTTACCTAAGAAAGGATAAAGGAAAGTTGGTCATTTTATCATTATATGTTGATGATATGCTAATAGCTGGAAGTGACCTAAAGGTTGTGATTGATGTCAAGTCTTGGCTTTCATCACAATTTGACATAATAGACATGGGAGAAGCTGAGTATATCTTAGGAGTACGGATCATTCGTGATCGATCAAAAAGTCTCTTGGGTTTGTCCCAAGAAGCTTATATTACTAAGATACTACAACACTTCAATATGTTTGATTGCAACGTTGAACAAACACCTACAGCGAAAGGTGTTGTTTTGAGCAAAAGTATGTCTCCCAAGACTCCTGAAGAGATAGCCGAGATGAAGAAAAGACCATATGCTAGTGCCATTGGTAGTTTGATGTACACTATGTTGTGTACTCGCCCTGATATAAGCTATGCTGTTGGCTTAGTTAGTCGTTTCCAGTCAAACCCAGGATCAAGACACTGGAAAGCGATAAAAAGGATATTCAGATATCTCAAAGGGACGACAGATTATTGTGTCTGCTTCCAAGGATCAAAGCTGAGCTTGAAGGGCTACGCAGATGCAGATTGGGCAGGGGACCTTGACGACAGAAAATCCACATCTGGCTATATTTTTTTGCTGAATGAAGGTGTCATTTCATGGAACAGCAAGAAATAGGCTTGTGTAGCATTGTCGATAATGGAGGCTGAGTATGTGGCTTGTGCAGCGGCTGTACAAGAAGCTGTCTGGTTGAGAAGGTTCCTAAAGCATCTGAAGATTGTTGAGGACAGTGGGAGCCCTGTTACAGTGTGTTGTGACAATCAAGCTACTATAGCTTTTTCCAAGGATCCTAAATATCACAGCAAAGGCAAGCATATAGAAATTAAATACAATTTTGTAAGGAATATTGTTGACAAGAAAAAGATAATTCTTGAGTACATCCCTACCCGAGCAATGCTTGCAGATCCTTTTACTAAGCCATTGACTAAAGAGTCTTTTTGTGAACATGTCATGATCTATTCAGTGTAAATGTATTTGTTACATTTGGAAAAAGTCTCGATAAGCATGTTGGCAGACTTAGATTGGTCCACTCACATGGACAATTGTCTCTATTTGTTGAGTATAAATAGAGGTAAGATCATTACTTATGAGACAGCTTATGTAGTTGTGAAGAGAGACATACTCATAAGTTGAGGTCGCCTTGATTTTGTATCAAGATGAGATCATTTATGTAATGATCGAAGTAAATGCACCCACCATTTACTAAACCTGTTTAAAGCCAGATTAGAATTCATAAGTTGAATTCGGATTAGACGTTAGGTATGTCTAGATCGAAATCTGTACAATGTTAAATATTTGAGGAAAACATGCACTCTTTTTTGTAAAGAGAAAAACATCGTAGCATGTGATTCATACCACATGTGCTATAGCGATAATAAGGGTAGTAGGAGAATGGATCCCTGCTTCCCTACTATGTGAGACCCTTGAGATTATAAGTTAATCTCAATCTTACCCTAAGTGACTATTTAGCTGTCTACTTGAAGTTTAATCAGTGTTTGCTACTTTAGTGTGTATCCTATTGACTATGGATGATTCGGTCTATGGAGCATAACTAGGAAAGCGACTGATTAGAATGAATAGATTTTAGCTGAAAAGGAAGATTAAAATTGATTTACATCTGTAATACTTATTCACTAGTCGACCAGTTATATTTTTTTGTTAAGTACTTAAAAATGTAATTGTGAATAAATGTATTGAATTGAGATGTTGAACATGCTCTTGACATAGATGTCATATAAGGGATTAGAGATGTTTATATGATGTAAATATTTAATCTGGGGTAAAGGCAAGTTATTGATATCTCTGATTCGTTCTATAGAGCAACTAAGTTAAGTGTAACAACTTTCTTAGCATTAATTGCTCAGTGTGCTTGATGTCGCACGAACCATTTTCCCTGAAGTATGAATTGAATGCTCTTATATAGTCTTTGTGACTTTCTTACATAGTCTTAGTGACTAGATGACCTATATGGATAGAATTCGACGAGTGGGAGATGTTGGCGTTACAGGCAGTTGCGATCTTCATCTTGAAACGTTGGTGTTACTGGCCAGAACGTTTAATACCCCATTGATGGAGGTAGATGAAACGTCTGCTTCTCCCTATAAAGATTGCGTCCAAATGCAATCCAAAGAGGGTAGACGAAGAGGAATCGGAGCATCGAATCAGAGTGGGATTAGGTTTGTGAAAGATCGAGATTTGTCCATGGTGATTTTTCTCGTGACAACAGGCAAGCAGAAGAAACAGAGGAAGAAGGAGATCACTGTAAGTATGATTCACTTGTAATCTATTCATCGATCTCATGCTTTCAATCTAGTATTTGTATGAAAACTTTTGATATAATAATAATAATAATAGATATTCTTATTACCGATTTCTCTCTTACAGATTGACTAATAAGTTATTCATTTTTTTTCGTGTGACCTTCAATCCAAACTTGAGATCTTATAATTGGTGTATTTGCACGACTTTCATTTTTTTAAACATATAATATTTTAGAAAACAAAGTTAGGAAAAACTAATAATGTTAATAAGTATATCCACAAAGATTTTCATAACGGAATTTAAATTGAAATATGTCTTTCATAATGTTGATCCAAACGATTGTTTTTGTTATAAAGTGTCATCAAGATTGAAATAAATTCATATACTTTTGTCAATTTGGTATTTCTTGATACTGCAGAGACCTTAATTAGGTAGTTTCCATGAGAGAAGTGTAATGAAAAATAGCAGACACTTAAGTAGACAATAAATATAGATATGCAGGAATCTGATAAGTAAAGAGCCGAGTTTAGGGATAGTTATCCGGTTGAAGCGCCGGCGTGCCGACTGTCCTTAGAGAATTGATTGCCGCCCTACGGTGCAAAGGCTCCCGGCAAAATTCCCCCACGATCCGACAACCACACAGCGTCGTAGGTGCACTCCAAGACGATCGCTGCCCGCGGAGACAACCTCAGATCGCACAAGGCGAAGCCTCAAGACCGAAAACTGAAACAGGAAGAAGAAAAGGAACTCGAAAGGAGAAAAGCAAAAACTGCTGATTGCTCAGAGGGAGAAGGAGAGAAGAAAGCAGTGAATCAGTGAATTGCTTCTTCCCCTTCTCCTTTTATAGATCCGAAGAGGCAAACCTTTGCCTCTTCTCTCTGAGGAATCGCGACCCTCGCATGGTCGCGAGGCGTCGCGCCGAGCGACGCGTTTCTCAGAAAAAACGGTAAAGAAAAAATAAAAAAGAAATAAGAAATAAAAATAAACCAAACCAAATTGGTTTAGGAAACCAGACCGGAAATCTGCAAAACCAAACCGGGTCGCCCGCAAGCACGAGGCTCACGGGCTGGGGATTTGCACCCCCCCTGCGTGCGTCGCGCCCAGTTTATGGATTTCCGGCCCAGACCCCCTGAAACCACCTGGTTTGGGCTCAACCCGCGCATGCGTGTAGGTCCCCCTAAGCCATCTAAGCATGGTAGGAATGACTTGATATATAAGGCATTCCAACTCTCTTGACTTAGCAATGTGGGACTAAACACATACACATCTCCTTCAATATAATTTGAAATTCTTAAACAAAATTCAACAATCCCCCACAAATTTCAAATTATAATAAATAAATAAATAAAACAGGTCTTGAGGCTTTGTCGTAATGAGCTTTCAGTGAAAATACCTTCCGGTTTGAATTTTCACCTAAGTAAACCAATCTTATTCACACAGGTTTGAAGTGAACTAAGTCTTGAACTTAAACCTTTAATATGTGAAAATCAATTGGCAACAACTCATCACAGGCGACGGTTGAATCCTTCTGGGTTGGTGCATTACGGCCATGCCACCGAATCTTGTTTCATAAGTGTTAAGGAGAGTTGCCCAGACCCCCCACACTGCGGCCTCACAGTTACACTTACATAGGTGAGTTCTCCAAGGATGTACTGCAAGCATCCTGTCATAAAGACCTCGAACTCATTAAGAGCCTTAGCTCATCCTTACTAGCAGTCAAGCATCTATCCAGGGAAGAGACTTTGAGATTATATCTCAATCAATTTATGCTTACGATTCACCCTTATAGCTTGTTTATACCACATTGAACCTACTTCTTGGGATCTCCAATCAGATAGGTTGGGTTGCCGCTATAGATGAAACTAGAATAGGCCTCAATCCCATTCCCTTACCGGATCTCTTGATTTTCTCAGAATCAAGTCCTTTTGTGAGTGGATCAGCAATATTGTCTTTTGAACTTACAAAGTCCAATGACACCACTCCGAGAGACACTAGCTCACAAACAGACTTCAGTCTTATTCGTACATGTCTCTTCTGTTTCTGGTTATACTTGGAGCTTCTAATCTGAGCTATTGTTGTTTGATTATCACAGTTCACTGAAATAGGAGGTATTGGCTTCACAATCAAGGGAATCTCAGTAAGAAGACCCTTAAGCCAATCAACTTCAGTTACTGTGGTATCCAAAGCACACAATTCTGCCTCAGCTGTAGAACGGGATATGATCGTCTGTTTAACAGACCTCCAAGCAACTGCACCGCCTCCAAGTGTAAAAACATAGCTAGTAACGCCTTTACACTCAGCGGTGTCAGCTATCCAACTGGCATCACTATATCCCTCCAGGACTGCAGGGAACCTCCCATAGCACAAGCCCAAGGATATAGTACCCTTTAGGTATCTGAGTACTCTGTCTAATGCATCCCAATGTGTTCTGTCCGGACAGCTGGTAAACCTGCTCAATTTAGTTATAGCAAACGAAATATCAGGTCTAGAACAATTTACCAAATACATTAGACTACCAATTATTTGAGAATATCATAATTGAGACACAGCCACGCCACTCTTATTCTTGTGGAGAGTCTTTGAAGAATCATAGGGTGTGACTACTGATTTTATGTGGCTATAGCCATATTTCTCTAACACTTTCTCAACATAGTGTGCCTGAGAAATTGCTATTCCATCAGTTGAGCGAGTCAACTTCAGCCCTAAAATCACATCAGCACAACCCATATCCTTCATATCAAACTTACCACTTAAGAGAGCCTTGGTCTCGTTAATAATTGAAAGGTTAGATCCAAAAAGTAAAATATCATCTACATATAAACATAGAATGATACATTTATCACCTTTCATTTTAGTATAAACGCATTTATCAGAGTCATTAATTTCAAAGCCAAATGATAACATAGCTTTATCAAATTTTTTGTGTCATTGCTTTGGGGCTTGCTTCAAACCATAAAGAGATTTTACTAACTTACAGACTTTATTCTCACTTCCAGAAACTACATATCCCTCTGGCTGATCCATATATATCTCTTCTTCAAGATCTCCATTAAGAAATGCCGTTTTGACATTCATTTGATGGACCTCAAGATGATATATGGATGCCAGTGCTATCAATACTCGGATTGTAGTGATTCTAGTAACAGGGGAATAAGTGTCAAAATAGTCAATCTCTTCCTTCTGTTTGAATCCCTTAGCAACTAAGCGGGCTTTGAACTAATCTACTGACCCATCAGGTTTTAACTTCCTCTTAAATACCCATTTACATCCAATAGTGGTGCAACCAGGAGGCAAATCCACTAACTCCCAAGTGGCATTAGAGATAATAGAGTCTATTTCATTTTTAATGGCTTCTTTCCAGTGCTTAGCTTCAGGAGAAGCCATAGCATCTCTATATGTCACAGAGTCATCTTCTATATTATAGGTGATAAAGTCTTGGCCTAAATCTTTAGACACACGTTGCCTCTTGCCCCTTCTCAATTCTGTACACTCACTAGATTCATCTAATCTAGAGTGACTTGAGGAAGGTACACCCTCTAAGGAGAATGGGACCTCTATGGAGGCAGTGTCATCTCTAGTAGGAGTACTAGAGATAGACTGAGGTGTTCTAGTCTTCATAGGAAATATATTCTCAAAGAATGTAGCATCACGAAGTTCTACAATAGTGTTTGCATCTATTCCAGAAATTTCTGATTTAATAATCAGAAACCTATATGCAGAACTATTCAGAGCATAACCCAAGAAGACACCATCTACAGTCTTCGGACCAAGTTTTTTCCTTTTATGTTCAGGTACTAGCACTTTCGCAAGGCACCCCCACACTTTTAGGTATTTCAAACTTGTCCTTCGACCTTTCCAAAGTTCATATGGGCTTTTATCCCTTGACTTCATAGGTACTTTATTTAACACATGACAAGCAGTGTATAGAGCCTCCCCCCACAAGAAGTTGGGTAACCCAGAACTTCCTAACATGGAATTAATCATATCTTCAAGGGTTCGATTTTTGCGTTCTGCTACACCATTAGATTGAGGATTATATGGAGCAGTGACCTCATGAATTATTCCTGAATCTTGACAGAATTTTTGAAACAGGTTTGAGGTGAACTCTCCACCCCTATCAGACCTTATCCTTTTAATGGTTTGGTTTGTTTGATTTTCAGCTTCAGATTTGAAAATCATAAATTTATCTAAAGCTTCATCTTTAGTTTTCAGCAAATAAACATAGCAATAACGAGAGTAATCATCAATGAAGGTAATGAAATACCTTTTATGGTCTCTCGTTATTAAACCGTTAAACTCACAACAGTCAGTATGAATTAATTCTAAAATATTAGAATTTCTATCAACTAATTTGAAGGGTTTACGGGGCTGTTTATATTGCACACAAACTTCACATTTTTTCTTATCACTTATGGCATGCTTAGGAATCATGTCAAGATTCATCATCATTTTTATAGTTTGAAAATTAACATGTCCTAATCTATCATGCCACACATCATAAGACTCAATGTTATAAGAACAACCAATATCATTAATTTTATTAATAATCGAATTTTCAACATTGAGTTTAAATAAACCTTCATTAAGGTAACCCTTTCCAATAAAGGTTCCTAAATGTAACAATACAACTTTATTACATTTGAAGTTTAGCTCATAACCAGCACGAACTAATTTTGACCCGCTAATCAAATTCCGTCGGACCGCTGGAACATGATGCACCTCATGCAGTGACAGGACCTTCCCTGAGGTAAATCTCAAGTCAACTCGTCCAATCCCTAACACTCTGGCTGCAGAATGATTCCCCATGGTTACGGAAGTGCCTTCAATTACCTGATAAGTAAGGAAGACAGAGCGATCAGCACAACAGTGCACATTAGCATCTGTATCAACTAACCACTCATTGGGTTGATAAATCAAATTTAGTTCGGGGTTAATGGAAACGAACCCATTGTTGGTGCTGGTCACAACATTGACCTGTGCCTTGGTGTTGGGTACATTGCCTTGGTTCTTCTTCTTGTCCTTCCGTTCAGGACAGAATTTGGCAAAATGTCCAACTTGTCCACAAGCCCAGCACGGCCTAGTCCCATGCTTCTTCTGAACATTTGGTTTGGGTTTCATTTTGTTCTTCATTTTTTGATTTTTGAACTTGTTCTTGTCAGAAGAGACCACCACATTTGCCTTTGGAGCAAATTCCATAGGTATCCCCTTATCATCATCCTTATGTTGCTTCCGATGTTCTTCTTCGATATTTAAGGCAATCATTAAATCTTCAAGAGAGATTTTACCTCTCCTGTGTTTAAGTGTCATGTCAAAATCTTCCCAACTCGGAGGCAACTTTTCGATGATAGACAAGACTTGAAGTTTCTCGGGTATCGGCATATCTCCCTCAGCAAGACCGTGAATCAAAATTTGAAATTCATGGGTCTGCTCAATGACAGATTTACCCTCAACCATTTTGTAGTTTAAGAACTTCCCCACGGTGTACTTCTCTAAACCAGAGTCCTCGGAGTTATATTTTTTATCCAAAGATTTCCATAACCCGAGGTTGTAGAGCAGTACACATCAAATAGTGCGTCCGAGAGGGCGGACAGGATTCTCCCATGGCAGAGATAATCCCTCTGTTTAAACCTCTCGGTAGAAGCACTACGGGCAGGTTCTTCTTCATCAGGTGAAGGAGGATCTGATTCTATAACGGAGAAAAGCCCCAGCGTAGTAAGCCAAAATTTCATTCGTTGTTGCCAACGTTTGAAGTTTTGCCCGGAAAACCTCTCGGGTTTGGCGCTAGCCTCATCAGACCCCGACATTCTAACATTTAACATGTCTACTTAGGTACAATCAATTCTCTAAGATTGTAATGAAAAATAGCAGGCACTTAAGTAGACAATAAATATAGATATGCAGGAATCTGATAAGTAAAGAGCCGAGTTTAGGGATAGTTATCCGGTTGAAGCGCTGGCGTGCCGACTGTCCTTAGAGAATTGATTGCCGCCTTACGGTGCAAAGGCTCCCGGCAAAATTCCCCCAAGATCCGACAACCACACAGCGTCGTAGGTGCACTCCAAGACGATCGCTGCCCGCGGAGACAACCTCAGATCGCACAAGGCGAAGCCTCAAGACCGAAAACCGAAACAGGAAGAAGAAAAGGAACTCGAAAGGAGAAAAGCAAAAACTGCTGATTGCTCAGAGGGAGAAGGAGAGAAGAAAGCAGTGAATGAGTGAATTGCTTCTTCCCCTTCTCCGAAGAGGCAAACCTTTGCCTCTTCTCTCTGAGGAATCGCGAGAAAAAATAAAAAAGAAATAAAAATACCGGAAATCTTCAAAACCAAACCGGGCCGCCCGCAAGCACGAGGCTCACAGGCTGGGGATTTGCACCCCCCCTGCGCGCGATAATCGCGTGCGTCGCGCCCGGTTTATGGATTTCCGGCCCAGACTCCCTGAAACCACCTGGTTTGGGCTCAACCTGCGCATGCGTGTAGGTCCCCCTAAGCCATCTAAGCATGGTAGGAATGACTTGATATATAAGGCATTCCAACTCTCTTGGCTTAGTAATATGGGACTAAACACATACATATCTCCTTCAATATAATTTGAAATTCTTAAACAAAATTCAACAAGAAGTACTTTCCTTGGCATCAGTTCTTTGGTCTATCTGTTAGGTAAAAACTTGTTGCTAATTCTACATCTCTCATGCAGCACAAAATTCACGACTGTTTGATGATCATTAATTTTCTAGTGCTATTAACTTTGCATCAACTGAGACCCCTAAAATGTCTAATGGCTATTAGATACTTTTCCACAAATGTTTGATGATTATTCTTCTCATATTTATTTCTTCTGAAGACAGAGTCAAAGTCATCTCGAACATTGCCCCTGCATCACGTCGATAATCAACACAACGCGGCCTCAATATTTCAATATTAATTTTGTATTGATACATTTTAATAAGATAGGTTACTTGACTTCCAAGAACGGGTCAGTAGTCATTCTTCTTTCTATAAATTAACGGAACTGGTTCTTTCTTGCATACACATACACATACACTAGAGCACTAGTAATGTCTGCAATAATGTCTACTCTCTTCTTCTTGGGAATTCTTGTTCCCCTGGCAAATGCTCTCTACTGCGACTTCCCTTCCTTCGACCAAAGCAGTGTTTCACTTGAAGACGATGCATCATGGTCTACTTCTGCTGATAGTTGCAGTCAGTTTGGCAGAAAGCAGCAAGATGCAGGCGATAAGGAATTTAGCATGGGGCGCGGAGCAGTCTACGCGAAGCCTGATCTTCAACAGCCTAATACGCCTAGTCATAATTTTTGGGGGATTAATTATTACTCCAACAGCCTAATACGCCTACTCATACAAATTGTCTAAATGATCTGTGATGCACTATTTTATGATTATAGCCATGTATGAATTAATACATGCAGTAAATCCTGATAGATCATTTGTTCCACTTTTGCTGGCATTACCCGATTGAAATCAATTAAGAGTTATTATTCTGTATTGAAACTTTTGCTGGCATTACCCGAATGGCCAAAAGCGGTATATAGCATGGCTTTCTTCCCACTCCAGTGTCCCTCCCTCCCAGTTCGATCCATTAGCATGGCCTCGCCCTGTTCCACTTCTTTTCTAATGTAATGCGTGCCCCTTTTTTTTTTTTTGCCTAATGTATTTCTCTTAATTTCCTAAATTAAATTAATACTTTGACTCATTGGTTTGGTAGTATTGAAACCTGGTGACTAAAAGTGAATGTGGTATAGGGTTGCCAATTCGGATGGTCGGGTCGGATCGGGTCGGGTCGGTTCAAGTTGAAAAAAAATTTTAAACTCTCAACCGAAATTTGACCCGAACTCAAATTTCTAAACTTGAACCCAAATCCAATCCGAATAATCTAAAAAAACTGATTCAAAACGATTTTTTTTACTATTTTCCCTATAATTCCTTACTTTTATCTTAATATTCCATTATTATCATACTAATATTAATACTAACATACATAAAAGCATCTTAATTTTTAAAATAAAATTTGATTTAATTCTATACAAACCTACTGAACCTTAAATTCGCGTCAACCCGAATCTGACCTAAACCCGACCCGAAAATTTTCAATCCGAAATTCTCCAACCCAAATCCGAAAATTTCTAACCCAAACTCAATTTTTTTTTGAATCGATTTGGATTAGGTCGTCAGATCGGAGTTATTTTTGATACCCCTAATGCAATAGTTTAGTATGGTATCTGTTTTTGTCGTATTTTACCAACATAGTCATCCCTACACAAACAAAAAAAATTATAGTTGTTCCGGAAGCCAACAATGGGGATGACGAATCACCAAAGCGCAACCCACGGCGACGATGACAGGGAGAGGATGTCGATGCCTGTGAGATTAATATGAGCGTAAAGGGGATGCACCAGAAGAAGTTCCGCTGGAGCCCTCTCCGACGCTCAAGTCAGAACTCTTTCTCTTAGGGATAACCACGAGGAATCAAACTACTATAATTCTAGCCAACTTGCCCCCTTTACCTGGGGTGTCGAGACATTTTATATACCTGATACCTTCTTCCCACGTGTCCCCACCTCCTCCTCCACGTTCCATAATCATTGGTTACTTGATAGTTGTTTTCTTCTGGTAATGGTCATTGTGACTATTAACACCCTAATTACCATTCATTGCGACCAATAATTACCTAATGACTTTCCTGTTCTAGAAGGAGGAGCGGGTACTTGAAGCCTGGCTTTCTTATCCCTACGCTGATCTTTGGGCTCCACTCTCCCGAGTCAGTCTTGGAGTCTTATCTCCCGAGCTGACCTCGAGGCCTTCTTTCATTTTCCCAAGATAGTCTCGGGAGCTCGATTCCTGGTCTGACCTTGAGAGCTTTCTTCCGTTCTCCCGAGATAGTCTCAGGAGCCCGATTTCCGATCTGACCTCGAGACACTGGTTTAATGGGCCCTGCCACATAGCTTTCCCGTGCCACATGTCCACCCTGCCGGGTTGCTCATCTCTATCATAAGTCCCCCCTTCAAGTCTAATTGAAGGAAGTATGGCTAACTGATTAGGCTGGTGGCACGATGAAGGGAAGCGATGTATCTGCGAAGACGATATTACTATTTCTTTTCTTTTAACGACTTGTCGGGTCCTAGGAATCAAAACATTCGTCATTTGGTTCAAGGCGGTCCTTTGAGTTAATCCAAAAGTTTTTACGAGTTCCAAGGCCTGGTAATGATAGTTGTCCATCACCCATTAAGAGCGCATAGGGTGTATTACTAACAGGAGATTTTTCTTGTGAATGGATGGTCGCCACAAGGCCAGGTCCTTTCTTATGCGATCTCCTATTGATACACTTATTCGAGTCATGTCAATCGACGATTATAATGAACTGCTACGTCTTGAGATTCGTGATTCTCTACCGTTCACGCATCACAATCTATTCCTGCACACTGTAGCTGCTCCTTCCTTATAAAAAGGGGAGGCAGAGGCGACCTTCCGTCTTCTTGCACCGTCGACTATTAGAAATCGCGTCTCCTACCAATGTTTGCTAGAGCTCCCCCCTTTTTGTGTAAGTCCCGCCAGCTTCTATCTTCTTCTTTCATCTTCTTCTTCTTTCATCCGAGGTCATGAGCAAGGAGGAAAAGGGAAAGAAAGACCGGCATATGAAGGAGAAGCCAAAAGGGGAGGGGTCTTATCATCCGGAGTGGTACGAAGCCACTTCGTATAAGGTTAAGTCCACCACCCTAAGAGCCGCTTGCGAGGCTTATGGCATTCCGGCAGAGTTAGAGGTTAGGGTTCCTAGTATCAACCAGTTCCCCGTAGAACCCCCCTTAGGGTTTTACACCTTCTTCTTAGGACAAGTGGAGTTCGGCCTACGTTTTCCAATCCCTCCCTTCTTCATGGTAGTCTTCAAATATTTCGATGTGCCCTTGCACCAGATGATCCCAAACGCCTTCGCCCAGATAGGCGGGGCGCTCATACTTTTCAAATTGTTGGGTATACCCTTGACCCCTCCCCCCCGGTTCTTTTCACTACTTTTTCCTTCCGAACTTAGCGTCTAGGGGAGCCTTTAGTTTCACTGCCCGTCCCATCCACAAGTTCATTGGTTGCCTCCTTTCCTCCCATAAGGGGTAGAAGGAGCGCTTCATTTTCATTCAACTTGTTGAGCGCCCGTTCTGCCCAACACGCTGGCGCGAAGATTTATCTTCTCCTCCAGACTTGGGTGATTTCCAGCAAGATCAGGGGTATCAACGGACCAGAAGCATTTTGGCCGGGATGAAGTTCCATGACCCCAATCTGGTTCAATACGAAGAGCTCCTGTATCGGGCTGGGATCAACCCCAAAATCACCCATCTTAGCCACGACCTCAGTAATTCCACTGTTTCATTAAACGTTTATCTATTCTAACTGACATTCTGTTGTTTGTGTGTTGCAGAGAACATTATGCTCTCCTGGGCCATGAGCAAGCTTCTCAAGTGGGAGCTTGCAGATGAACGGGCCCTGACTCCTCCTCTAGCTCCCTTACCTTCCGCGACCGAGTCTTCTGAGGACTCCGAGCAGTCCGAGAAGACCCAAGGCGAGGAGCTGACCATCACAAAGCTACTTAATGCTCAGGAAACCAATCTTTCTCCTATTCCTGTTGGGGCGGGAGGTGGTGACGAGGAACCGTTGGCTCAGGCTCCTATGTTGGCGACTTGAAGGAGGGCCTCGCCCAAGTATCCGACTTGAAGGAGGACCTCGGCCAAGCCAGGTCACATCTCTCGACCACCTCAGAGCGGCTTGAAGAGGCATTGGGGCCCAGGATCAAATATCCTCTGAAGTGGTCGGGCTAAAGACTGCTCAGGACCAAGCCATAGAAGAACTGCAAAACTATAAGGCTAACGAAGAGTCCCGACAAGCGGAGGCGAAGGCAGCATTCAAGGCCAAATTCCTCCAACTCGAGGAGTTTGGCGATATTTTGGCTCGACAAGTCCTGAAGCGTCTCAAACAGGGCTTCAATGGGGTCATCCAACAACTCCAGCGAGACAAGGTGCTAAAACCAGATATTGATCTGAGCTTCCTCAGCGTCGGCGAGATTAGGGAGGAGCTTCCAGCGGAGGACAAGGAGTTGTAGTACCCTTCCAAATCTGTATTATTGTTATTGTTTTTTTTGCCAGAGAGCCTTAGGGCATGTACTCTCAAATTTTTGAAATGCAACCATCTTATTTTATACCCCCTCTTGCATACTATACTTCGTTTTATCTTGTAAAAACTCTTTGAAAACACAATGCTTGTTAATTTACCGTTGAGAAGGAGGCAAGCATCGCTGGTTGATTTAACCTTGAGGGGAGAGACAGGGACTTGGTGCATTCTACCCTCCTGTTCTAGTGGGGCCGGACAGGTCGAGGCCTTGCCTGGTATAAATGAAAATCTCCTCATGGGTCACCATCTTGGTCTTGCCTAACCTCCTCAGTTGCTCCTGAGGGCTTGAGTTTCCCCCTAGCTGGGCTCCTTCAACACCTCGCCCTACCCACCTCGGGCATCCTGTGCACTACGAGAAGGCAGGCACTTGGGTTGCTCCCAGCCGGGCATCCTTAGCATCTCGGTCAGGTCTACACATTTCGGGCATCTTCGGCACCACGAGATGGTAGGAACTTGGGCTGCTCCCGGCCGGGCATCCACAGCATCTCGGCCAAGTCTACACATCTCGAGCATCCTCGGCACCACGAGATGGTAGGAACTTAGGCTCCTCCTGGCCTGACATCCTCAGCACCTCGGCCAGGTCTTTATATCTCGGGCATTCTCGACACCACGAGATGATAGGAACTTGGGCTGCTCCCATTTAGTCTTGGCGAGATATTTATTCTGTTTCTTTAATTACTCAATCTGTAAGGAAGTGCAGATAGGGTTATAAATTCATATGATACTCACTCAGCTCACCTGGTAGAGGCAATTTGCATGTCATGACCTCTCTAACCTTTTACTTCAGCATCTTGTAGATAATAGCTACCTCCGGTAAGTTTTTTGACAACGATGTAAGGTTCACTCCATTAAGGATCGAGCTTCCTAACATCGCCGACTGGTTTGATTCTTTTCCAGACCTTATCCACGACTTGAAAAGTCCAAGTGATCACTCGGCAATTGTATACTTGTTGCATACGTTGGCGGTATGCAACTAGCCGGACAGCCGCTTTATCTCGCACTTTTGTCATCAGGTCCAAATCGATTAGTCACTCCTGATTATTATCTTGTTTGCTGTAGTGTTGTCGTCGTATTGACTCATCACCTATCTTCACAGGAATCACCGCCTCCTGTCCATATACAAGATTGAAGGGACTTTGACCGACCCCTTCTTTAGGGGTAGTACAGTATGACCACAAGATACTCGGGAGTTCTTCGACCCAGCTGCCTTCGGCATGGTCCAACTTTATCTTAAGCTCTCTAATGATCTCCTGGCTGACCAAACGATCCAACTCCTCCCGCATCAAAATGATGGGTTATCCCTTTGGATCTGCCATCACAGTGTTCCTTCTGGTGCTTAGATGTTTCCCACAGACGACGCCAAACTTGTTCTGAAAGCGAACGACGGGGATGGCGAATCACTAAAGCGCAGCCCATGGCGACGATGACGAGGAGAGGATGTCAACACCTACGAGATTAACATGAGCATAAAGGGGATGCACCGGAAGAAGTTCCGATGGAGCCCTCTCTGACGCTCAAGTTAGAACATTTTCTCTTAGGGATAACCACGAGGAATCAAAGTACTATAATTCTAGCCAACTTACCCCCTTTACCTGGGTGCCGATGCATCTTATATACCTGATACCTTCCTCCCACGTGTCCCCACCTCCTCCTCCACGTTCCTTAATCATCGGTTACTTGATAGTTGTTCTCTTTTGGTAACGACCACTGTGACTATTAAGATCCTAATTATCATGCGTTGCGAACAATAATTATCTAATAACTTTCCTGTTCTGGAAGGAGGAGCAGGTACTTGAAGTCTGACTTTCTTATACCTATGCTGATGTTTAGGCTCCACTCTCCCAAGTCAGTCTCGGAGTCTTATCTCCCGAGCTGATCTCGAGGTCTTCTTCTATTTTTCCGAGATAGTCTCGGGAGTCCGATCCCTGGTCTGACCTCAGGGGCTTTCTTCCGTTTTCCCGAGATAATCTCGGGAGCTCAATTTTCAGTCTAACTTCGGGGTACTGATTTAATGAGCTCTACTACATAGCTTTTTCGTGCCATATGTCAATCTCAAATTGCTCATCCCTATAAGTAGATAACAGTCGAATCTAAATCGATGAATCTGATCTTAACAAAAAATTTTAATTGGCCGTCAATATAATCATACCTGCACTTGTAGGCTTTTCACATGACACATCTCCTTTAAATCGTTGATACTGATTAGAGTAATTAGAACTATAGATGAATTAAATATTTATGAAACAATTGGACGTTGGACTTAATAAGAATTTGTTTAGATTCATTTAACACATCAAATTAATTAATTAAATAAATTTAAATAATTTATTAAACTAAATAAATAAATTTATATATATATATATATATATATATATAATATCTTTAATATTTGTGAACAATAATATTTGTGAATAATATTCATGAATAATATTTATGAATAATATTTATTAACCTGTTCATGAACTATGTTTATTAATAAATTTTTTTATCAACATATTAAATAAATAAAGAAATTTTTTATTTAATGATCAAACTTAATAATCAATCAAATCAATAAAATTTTAAATAATTAAATAAATTTAAATTGAGAATCTCATAATATCTAAATGAATCAAGTCTAAATTCATATAAAATAAATCAAATCAAACTTAAATAATCATTTTAATAACTTCATTCATTTTAGTCTCGTTATATTATCAAATACTTTTGAATACCTTAAACTTAATTTGATGTGACTTATGTATCACCCTAATACGGAAGTAATTAATACTTTTATTGGGAAGTTGGATTATTAATATACGAATTGGGATGGGTCAGGTCAACTTCTTTTTTCTTCCAAATTTTGTTAGGCCATTCACATTAATTTTTCCAAAACGAAGAAGCATCCATTAGAAAAATTTTCTTCCAAGTAATGGCACAAAACTAAAAAATCAATAGATCGTAGACATTTTGGTACTAAAATCACGCGCAAATTATTTTTATATATAATTAAATTAGTTATAACAAAATTAATTCCCAACTAATTAAATTTAGCGCGTTGAATTGGTCATGTTAGATGTGTTGAATAAATTGTCATGTTCTTACACTAGCTATATATATATAGTGAATACCAACTGTTACAAATAATTGTCGAGCGACGTTACAGTTGAATGATCGTAGACCAGTAGCATCTGCGTATCAACCGTGTACCACATTCCCTTCCAGTCACGTATCAATCAAGAAAATTAGTTTATTGTAAACCTAATCGTACGTTAGCCAAAAATTTCATTATCCCAAGTAGCATCTGATGATAAATAAAAAACTTTCACAAAATTAGATTGGTTAATTATCCCAAGTTTGATATTATTTAACCTGGTTAATTTTTTTATTATTATTATATTCACGTAGCCTCCGGGGCCATGGTGCAGTAGAAGGATAGTTAGTTGTCTTTCAAATATTTACGATTTAATTCCTAACTATGATAAATTTAATAAAAAAATTTCTTCAAATGCAATGTGTAATCCGAATATTGAGTTTTTGGATCACCTGTTTGTTGTGAATTTTGTATGGGACAAAATTGATTGTTCAAGATTCGATATTATAGTAATTATTATTTTTTATTATATTCACGTAAATATAAGTATCGTATTGTTATGAAATTATTAATTGTTTACTCATTCATAGATAAATTATATATGCAGACTAAGTTTCACCATTAAAATTAAATGAACCATGTTGAGGTTTAAGTTTGTTCATTTTCTTACTGAGCTTGTTAAAAAAATTTGATGAAACAGGTTACATTAAACTTGTTTAGACTCCATAATTTATCCTATTCGTACTAGCCCTAAAATAAGTTAGCGAGTGTACTGAGGGCAGATGAATCATTTTTTACTACCTTATTAATAAGCCATGGGATTATGATACTGATCCTATCGCGAAGTGAGTCGGACGCCCTTACAGCTGCGTGAGTCTCTGAGAGGAGCGAGGTCTCTGAGGTGGCGTGACGAGGTGGAGCGCTCCCTATCTGCGAGGCAAAGACCGTTAGAACCCGTCGGGAAAAGTCCCCGGCCAGGCACTCCGACGGTCAAGTCAGTATACGACGGTGGCGATGGAAAGGAATATAACAGTAAGGAAATTGCACTATCGCGCGTACCTGGGAAATGCAGAGTGAGAAGTATATATAGCTGGGGAAGCTGACAGGTTCTGCCCCGCCTGCCACCTGCCGTCGCGTAGCGAGGACAGGGCAAGACATGTCCAGGGATGACAGGGGTGGCAGGGTAAAGTGGCACATGCTGTGTTAAGGAAAGGGGCCTTGTCAACTTAAGAGTTGGCGTCGTTGGACGCCGCTCGGCCTGACACCAGGGCATGTGGTCGAGGTACGAGAGGCAAGATGTGGCAGGCAGATCAATACCTCGGCGGGATATCCGCCGCTGGGGACCAGGACGACCGAGGTCCTGCGTCGACCCCGTACAGCTTCTGGTAGTCTTGTGTCAGGGGGTGGTTGCGCCGACTGGGGCACTGAGTAACGAGGCCGACTGAGGGCCTAGGGGGTGCCGACTGGGGCACTGAGTAACGAGGCCAGCTGAGGGCCTATGAGGGTGCCGACTGGGGCACTGACTAGCGAGGCCTACTGAGGGCCTATGAGGGTGCCAACTGGGGCACTGAATAACGAGGCCGGCTGAGGGCCCATGAGGGTGCCGACTGGGGCACTGAGTAGCGAGACCTGCTGAGGGCCTCTGAGGGTGCCGACTGGGGCACTGAGTAGCGAGGCCTGCTGAGGGCCTATGAGGGTGCCAGCTGGGGCACTGGGTAACATCTTTCTGTGGCTCGGGCTTATTCCCGTAGCGTGGGCCACCACGCGCAGGCGGGGAGCCGAGGTTGAATAAGTCAAAAACCATCTGTCTCAAGAGAAGGCCCTTGCGGGATTATGGGGGCCTTGGCACGGAAGCCCAAGGGGTCTGAGCCCGCGGGCCTCCTACCTAGCGAGATCGTCTCGATCACTGGTCACCTTCCTTCTGACTGAGCGCCAGGCTGCCGGGCCAGGTTACGTAAGCTGGGTCGGGATCATAAGCATCTCCCTCAAGTCTAGTCGAAGGAGGCACGCAGTCTGACTGACTGGACTCCAAATCTGGTCCGAGCCTGGCGCGCCCCTCGGAAGGATCGGCCGTCATCGATTGCGAAGATTCTACCGCACCCGCGTTCTGTCACCCAGAATATCACCCGAGTCTGATCAGACGACTTCAGCTGGGTCACACGTTTCTCCCAGTCGTTCATCGGACGACTGGCACTCCTCGCCTACCTCCATAAGTGAGACTCATCGCTCGCTCGTTCTTCTTTCTACATTCAAAACCGTCCGCCGTCCTCCGCTGCTTTGCGTGCCGCTAGGGTTGCGACAACTACCTCGTCCCGGCCTTTCTTCGGCGACCCCTTCGCACTGGTTAGCTTCTCGCCTCCTCCTTCTCCGATGACCTCTTCTTCTTCGTCTCCACCCCCGCCTCAGCCTTGGTATGTCACCCTGAGAACCACCCTTACTGCCCATGACCTGATCTAGATAGAATCAGACTTCTTAATTCTGGCTGACCACCGCCTACGCCTGCCTAAATCACACGAACACCCAAATTCCGCCCCCTTGGGCTATATTGCCTTATCTCGGGATCATCTTCAAGCTGGCCTACGTTTCCCCGTCCATCCCTTCATTGCCGCCATCTGCGACTACTTCCAGATTCCTCTGTCTCAACTAGCCCCCAACGCCATACGCCTGATATGTGGCTCAGCCATCGTTTTCTCACTTCTCGAGATTCCCCTTGTACCGGAGAATTTCCATTACTTCTTTTACCCTAAACAGCAAGAAGTGGGTGACTTCTTCTTCCAGACCCGATCCAAAACTTCCTTCCTCCTGAACCTGCCCACCTCAAACAAAGGTTGGAAGGAACGATACTTCTTCATTGGGCCCATCCCCGCCCCGGGTTGGCCTACCACCTGGGTGGAGGGACTTCCCGTGTCCGAGACTCTCCCCCGATACTATCGCACCTCCGCCGCCTACTTGGGGATCATTGCTGAACTGGAGGACATGCACTTCCACGGCGGACTCTTGTTAAAAGCGGGGATTCTCTCCGCTTTCGGTCTGAGCCCGAGCCCCGCTCCCCCTCTGTCCGATGTTGGTAAGTCTTCCCGTATATTCCAAGTATATCTCTCAGTCGGGCCTGCACTTATTTTTCTTTCGCAGTTTCCTTGTTGCTGTCCACGACCTTGAAGGGAGGTTTCAGGTTAGAGAAGGCCGAACTACAGACTCGGGTTGCCTCGGTGTTGGCTGCTAGAGGAGGCCCTGTGGCAGAGGTTGTCCCGACCAACCCGACCCTGACTATACGGGGGTCGGTCCCCATTGCCTCCGAGAGTGCTCCATCCATGACTGCCCGACCATGCCCTTCCTATACACGCCGACGAGCGTCCTCCCCCCTAGGGGGCTCATCCCGTCCTTCTTCCAGCAAACCTCTAGAGAAGAAGAAGAAGAAAAAGAGAGCGGCTCCCGAGCCAGAAGCTCGCTCTGCTTCCTTGGAAAAGAAGAAGAAGAAAAAGAGAGCGGCTTCCGAGTTAGAAGCCCACTCTGCTTCTTTGGTCATTGTTCCATACATGGCCCCTGCTGCTGACTCTCCGGTTTGCCTACCGGTCATCGCCTCCGTCGTTGCCCCTACCCCCAATGCTATAACCGATCTTTCCGTCACCACATCGCCCGCCAAACCTTCTGCTACCTCCAACACTTCCGACACCACGATGTCTGCCCGATCGGGGACCCCTTCCGCCGAGGGTCCGCCTAAGGACCCGATGATGCACCTCTTGGTGCCCTCTCAGGCGGACCGTCGCCTAAAAAGGCCCTCAGGTGAACTGCCCGAGCACCACCAAGATTTGCGCTTATATGGGTCGGTAGCCTATCGCTACGTCCAAGGATTCGAGGAGTCCTATTTCCGGGGCTCCCGCAACAAAGCTGACGCTTTTTTCCTCAAGGCCACTCAGGTACGTACAGACGATTTAGATCTTTTGTTGCGCCTTTTATTTCTGACCCATAGGAGCGATGTTCCTTTTGCAATTCGTAGGAGACTGCCACGGTGTCTCCATGTCGCTCCTAGCTCAGAGCTCGGCACGGACTAAGGCCGAGAGGGAGGTGAAGCGCCCGCAAACGCAGCTAGCGCACTCCCAATTAGTTGTCGACGAGCCTACGTTGAATCACCTGCGAGAGGAGTGTTGATGCAGTCTGACCCTGATTGTTGTTTTGGTGTTGACACCGATTTTAGTTTAGGTTGATGATTATGATAATTATGATTAAGTCCTGATCGGGGATCAGGCAGGGTATGGGAAATCCTAGCTAGGAGGGCTAGGTATTGGAAAATCCTAACCTGGAGGGTTAGGTGTGGAAAATCCTAGTTTGGAAGGCTAGGTGTTGAAAAGTCCTAATTCGGAAGGGTTGGGTGAAAAGTCCTAGCTTGGAAGGCTAGGTGAAAAGTCCTAACTTGGAGGGTTAGGTGAAAAGTCCCAACTTGGAGAGTTAGGTGAAAATGTCCTGGCTTGGAGGGTCAGGTCCTAGCTTGGAGGGCTAGGTTTGGAAAAGTCCTAATCTGGAAGAGTTGGGTGAAAAATCCTAGCTTGGAGGGCTAGGTGAAAAGTCCTAACTTGGAGGGTTAGGTGCAAATTCCCAACTTGGAGGGTTAGGTGAAAAATCCTTAGCTTGTAGGGCTAAGGTGGATGAAACCCTAGCTTGGAGGGCTAGGTTGGAGCCCCTGGATCGGTCTGGTGACCGATCAGGGAGTTGGCACGGTGCTCCTTCATGGATCCGTCTGGTGACCGATCCAACGATGACTGATCGGTCTGGTGACCGATCAGGGAGTATGCGTTTCACCCATTGCTTGGCTCCTGATCGGTCTGGTGACCGATCAGGGAGCAAACATTGAGGTTGAGTTCCCTTGCTGATCTGCTCCTGATTGGTCTGGTGACCGATCAGGATCACTGTCCAGCATCGCGGGTTCCTCTCTATGATCGATCAGGACGGATCCTGATCTGTCTGGTCATTACCTGATCGGTCTGGTGATCGATCAGGAGGCTCCCTGATCGGTCCGGTGACCGATCAGGAGGTTTGGACTGCGAAGCTCAGAAATCTCCCGATAAAGGGGTGGATCGGTCTGGTGATCGATCCACAACCTGGGATCGGTCTGGTGATCGATCCAGGAGAGTCCCAAAGAAATCGTGATTTCTAAATGAGCATTGGGGACCGATCAGGACGGAGCCTGATCGGTCTGGACCCAGCCTTATCGGTCTGGTGACCGATCAGGAGGCTCTCTGATCGGTCCGGTGACCGATCACTTTAATTCAAAAATGCAATGTCAGACGCTCTGATCGCGTCTGAACGTATCCGATTCTCTGCGCTTAACATCTGATACATGATTTCCTTCTTGATATGCTGTGCTAACACTCTGATTAAGTTGCAGGTGACAGGGGGAGATTCAAACACTCAAGGAGAGTCAATGGAGACCTTTCCTTGGAGCAGGTTTGTCTGTTTTTCCATCTCAGGTTGCAACGGGCACTGGCGCTGGCTGGAGCTGCTGTCTGGGGCTGGTCTGAGGAAGGCTCAGGGAGTCCAGAGGAGCTCAGAGGTAGCTGGTGGTTGCAGGTGAGCAGCTGGAGGCTGCAGGGAGATGGTGTCACCTGATGCTTAGTGGAGGAACAAAAGGAGCGGAGAAGAGTTGGCTGGGGAGGGGTTCTGCTGCTTGAGTTATTGCTGCGACTTTGTGCTCTCCACAACTTGCTTGCGTGTTCTGAAGTTCCATCACTTTGAGCAAGCTACTGCAATCTTGAAGCAATCATCCCTTGCTTGAGCACTTGGAGGAAGGAACAAGGAGCTTCGAGTCCAACAGCGAGAAGACACAGGGAAAGGGTTCTTGCGTGAGATCGTCGCTGGGTGGAGCTCAGGTGGAAGCTTGCTGTGTTCTTGTCTTTGCTAAGTGCTAAGTAAGATCTTTCTTGTGTTTCATTGTGCTTAAACCTATATCTGTGATTGTAACGATGTGGAGAGGTTTCTCCACCGAGAAGGAGGTTGCTTTCTATCCGGTGTTAACCGGGGCTTGATCTGCCGACGATCAAGGGATCACCCACCTTAAGGGCACGTCAAGGAGTAGGGGCAAGTTATCCCGAACCTTGTAAACCCTCCTTGTTAGCGATCCTGCTAGTTGTGGTTGTTTGCTTTCGTTTTCTGTTTTTGTTTTCTACACTTATCTGTTTCCATTGTTTCTTCCGCTGTGCTACTGATAAACTTGAGTGCAGAAATTCTATAAGTCGTTAAGTCCAAGTGATTGGCTATATTCACCCCCCCTCTCTAGCCATCCGGGTTCCAACAAGTGGTATCAGAGCTTGGGGTTCTGTTTTTGCGGATTGACAACCGAGAGATATCATCCATGGCGTTGAGAGAAGGATTTTCCACCACCCGACCTCCTTTCTTTGATGGCGCTGATTTCCAATATTGGAGATCAAAGATGGAGTATTATTTGAAGATGGACATCAACACTTGGTTCGCGGTGAAGGAGGGTTTCACTCCTCCTAAGGATGATGAAGACAATGAACTTGAATCATGGCGGTGGACAGCCGAACAAACTCGGAAGAGTGAAGCCGACGCGAAGGCGGTTGTCACTCTACAATGCGGCATGAACAAAGAGCAACTCATCAAGGTTGGTCCTTTCACAAGTGCAAAGGACTTGTGGAACTGTTGAGAATCGAAATTTTAGAGGGTCTCTTTGCAAATTAGGGACCTAGTTGTGATTTTTCAGACTTGGAGGGCTTATTTACAAAATGCCAAAACAATAATAAAAGCCCTAACTTAGCCTCGTCTCTCTGATTTCTCTCGAAACTACCCACTCCCTTCGGTTTCGCCCCGCGTCGCAGAGCCCTAGCCGACCGCCGACCTTGTCGCCGCAGCCTGCACGCGCCGCGACCAGCGACGTCGCCGCCGCGCCTCGGTTCTCCCTTCTCCTTCTTCTTCTCCGGCACAGACGAGAGAGCACCACGCCCTCGCGCGAGCCTTAACCGAGCCTAGTCGTCGCCTCTGCCTCGACGCCGAACCCTAGCCCTAGCACCCCTCTCCCGAACGCGCGACAGACAATCTAGGTAAGGAATTTTTGAGTTTAGTGTTCGATTTTTGGTTGCTCTGTATTATGGATTTAATTCCTATTTTGGGTGTGGTGTTTTCCGTTGGAGTTTTGGGAGATGAAGTGGGCTGAGTGGGTGTTTTGGTAGTTTTGTCTTTCATCAGAATTGTTAAGTGTAGGGGTGGTTTTCATTTGATACCGTGAGTTGGTTTATGAGATTTCTCAGTTTTGTTTGGGAATTTTGCTAGCCTTAATTAATTGAATTCAAGTTGCCGTGAACTCTACAGGGATGGTGGAAATAGAATTATCGAATCTGGGTTTGATCATGCTTTGGAGTTAGTTGGTTGTTTAAATTAGAACACTAAGTTTGTATAATTTGTTTGAATTGCTAGTTGGGCTAGTTGGGTTGTGTTGTTTTTGTTGCTAAGATCTGATCGTGGTAACAGATCTGACCTCCCTTAGTTTTTTTTTTTATAAGTCTACCCATTATTTTAGTTTGTACTTGCTGTGTACTTGCTGTGAGCTTCTATTAGGTTGGAGTGAGTTGTGTTGGTTCTTAATTAGTCAACTTCATGCTAGAATGATTTGGATCAAATTGGGATTTAACCTGATAATCTAATTAGGATAAATAGGTTAAGATGAAACCCGGAGTTGTTTAGATTTAATTTACGGATTTGAATTACTGGTATCAATAGCTAAATTTATGTCCTTGATACAGGACCTTGAGTTGGACTCGCACGGTTGATCGTGGGAGATTTAGTTGGACACGTTCTTCAATAAAAGGCGGGTACTTCTTCTTTGTGCTCTTATAGTTCCTTTACCTTTAAGCATGGCTGTTATGTCTAAGTAGGTTGCTTGACCTTGTTCTTTGTCGTGATTTAAAACATCGCCGTTGAGACTTATTCTTCGTTGATCTTTGAGTGTTCTTAAATTCGTTTCTGTACAGTCCACTATTGGTTTTCTATTCTGTAACGTGCCATTTGTACGCGAGCACTTAGAAGTCCATTAAACACAGATAGGTTTAATTGGCATTAGAAATACCCTACCTAGTAGTGTAGGTGCATAATCGTTGGTTTTTGGTTTCTGGTTGGTTGTATCGATGCATGTTTTACTGGTCGGATTTTATTGCATCGTGGTTTCTCCGGTTGTTCGTGCATCGTATATCATGCACCATACTTGCACGTTGCATACTAACGACTGTTGGCTTACATTTGGTTAAGCCGTCGTTAGTCATATTGTTGCTCGATTCACTCAACCACATGTGTCATGGTAGTGGTTAGAGTGCGAGTGTTTGTCCTGTCATGTCAGACAGTGACACCCTCACCGTTATTTTAGTGGGATGAGTCGTTGGTGGCTCACCCTCACTGTTGTTTGTTTTTGAGGGATATTTTGTAGCTGTGATAGCTCCCCCTAGGTATAGGGGTCTGGAGTGTTGGCTCCCCAGCATCCTGTCCACTCAACCACGCCTTATGTGGTATTATTGTTGTTTAGTATATTGTTGTTGTTGGAGTGATACAGTTGTCACAGCCCTACCCACTCGGTCACACAGATGGGATGTGTTGACGGCTTGACTGGTGTCAGGGGTGACTGATAAGCACCATTTTATTGATTATTTTAATTGCTAAAATCCATGTTTGACCCATGTTTTCATTGCTTAATTATGATTTTACCCTAGGTTTTGGAACTTTATCTTATTTTGGACTTAATTGCAAAATTACATAATTTTTGGATTATTTGGCCACTAGTTTTCTGATATACTTTTGTAGGCAAGAAAGGATCTTGGACTTAGGGCATACTGGGTCAAACTTGAGTCGGATGTGAACCGGATCGAATTATCAAGCCTACGATTAATCCGGGCCGTCCGATTCAAGAGCGGCTAGATCTGAGCCATCCGGGACGATCGGAAGCAATCCAAGCTAGGGTTAGGGTTGATCAAGCTCTATGATCAAGATCTGAAGGTTTCATCCCAATCAGAGCTAAATCAACCGTTGGATCAAGCAAGGAGGGCTCTAGAGCGTCCATTCACAGATAGAGTTGATCTGGACCATCCGATGCACATCTGGAGGATCCGAGCTACCACAAGGCAGATCCTGACCCCAGATCATCATCATAAAAGTTTGGCTTCAATCAGAGCAAAATCAGCCGTTGGATCTCCTCCGATCGATCTGAGCCGTCCATTGATTCCTATTTAATCAAAAACACAGCAGCAGCAGCCGTTGTCGCGTCTTCGCCGCAATTCTTCACTGTTCTTCGTTTTGTTCTTCATTCTCTAGCTAATTTCTTCTCCAATTCGAGGCGCGACCACTCAATCTTCCCTTTGATCAAATTCTGAGTTTTTGGCGATCGTTCTTTGAAGAATTCAGCTCGAATTTGCGCCGGAACAGGGATTGCTTGAGGGTTTCAGCATTTCCTCAGTCCGACCACTTCTTCTCCTCCACACTCCATTTCAAAGCTTCCAAGCCATTTGTAG
The DNA here is from genome assembly GCA_024364735.1 of Boesenbergia rotunda. NCBI lineage: Eukaryota > Viridiplantae > Streptophyta > Magnoliopsida > Zingiberales > Zingiberaceae > Boesenbergia > Boesenbergia rotunda. Next base: position 336,448 of record JAGFNQ010001118.1, read on the forward strand.
GGGTTCTCAGATGAGCTTATAAGCTTCCCAATTCATCATCGCAGCTCACCAAATGGAGATGGAGTGAAACGGACTGTGATTTCCAACCAAGCGCAGATTGGAACAGAATCACCTTCAGAAACGTATTTCCACTGATTTGCTGTGCCTAGGGGTTCGAAGCCAGCTCTTGATTGACGACCAAGAAGAATTCGAGCTTAGGGAGTGATTGAGTTTAGAGTTCCTTGGTTAATCTCGTTTTCGTAGCTGTAATTCGATTTCTGCAATTGTTCTGTTTTGGCAGTTTCGTATAGCAACTTAGTTCTATGTTTCTTCATTGTTTAGGTTAATTAGGATGCTAATCTTCAATGTCAGTAAGTTAGGAACTTGTTTAGATGACAATTAGATTAATTTCAGCTTATTTCTTAGTTAAATTGTTGCGTGCCAACTACATAGCTGTGTGCCATTTCATTTCTGAAATTTCTGAGTTAGTTGCTGTAATCTCCTTGTTTGGACCGTTTCTTTCTCAATCGGAGGCTCATCCTTGAGTGACAGCAAGGATTCGAAGCTGAGATGAGAGATTGAAGCTTTTCTTAGTTGAATTCCATTGCAATTAGCTGTAGTTTTTGAATTCTGCAATTGTTCTGTTTTGAATGTCAATTTCAGTTTCTGAATTTCCAGTTTGTTTCACTTTTGGTGAGTAAATTTAGTTAGTTTAAGTTTGTTTAGATCTCGGCTTTGTTTCTGCATTTTGTTTAGATTGTTAAGTCCGAATTTCAGTGGGTTTTCCTTCCTTGCGTGCCATTCCATTTGTGCGTATCAGTCACCCTACATTTTCCCATTCCTGCACTGTTGTGCACTTCATTTCCGAACCTTCTTCTTTCAGTTTACAGTTCATTTTAATGATAGCTTACCTGGCTAAGCTAAGGAATTCATTGCATATCAGTTTCTGTCTTTTTATCACTGCATTCCATTCCTGCTACAAGCTTCTAAACTTCTGAACGTTTCTGCATGTTCACTGCAGTTTCTGCAGTTGTAATTGCTTCAAGTTCTTTAACAGCTGTTTGATTAGCCCATGGAGTCTGAATGTTGTCAGTTACCTTTGCATATCACTGAATTCACAGCTGAGCTTGCCCAGCTTAATCAATTCGTTCAAGTCTGAATTGGCAGCCTCACCTTTGGCACAAAGCATTGGCTTTGGCACAAATGTTCCCTTTTGTGTGCCAAGCTGTTTTGGCATTTGTTTGCAACAGATTTTCACTAGTTTTTTGGGTGTAGGAGAGCTTTTGAAATCCCTTGATATCACCCTTAGAATCCCTGAATTTTCTTTGCATTGGTTTGCTTCCAAAAATCATAGCTAATTTGAGTTGAATTTGGTGCTTGTTGAATTTCTGCATTTAGCATGTTTTCATTGTGTTAAGTTTATTTGTTTTCAAAAACTTCCATCACAGCCTCCATTTTCATGCATCAGTAATTATTGTGCATTTGAATTTAAGATTGCTTTTCCACACTTCAGTTAAATCCTCTAGCTTGATTCGGTTTCCATGAGTTGAGTCACTACTTGCCATCACATTGGTTGGTTTATTAGGTTGTCTACCTTCATTTTCAGTGCCATTTTATTTCTAAAGTGAAAACAAAACCCAATCACATTCGAAACCCGAAAACACAAACGACACCTAAAAACAAGCGCGAATCAAATAACGTCAACTAGTCACCGAGAAAAATACGACCTGTGGCCCCTATATTACATTCTCATTCTTCTGATTGTAAAAGGGTTTCCAGCATTCATTGATTATTTAAATTTGATGAGCCCATACATTTCGTAACAACTTTAATTAGTATATTTTGGGCCCGTCAAATTTTTGGCGCCGTTGCCGGGGAAGCAACTAGTTGATTTGTTTGATTTTTGCTTGTATGCTTTTTGACATATCATTGGGTTCTATTTTATTATGTTTTATTTTTTGTATACGGGTACTGCCATTTTTCTTGATTGTTTTGTGACAGGGCTGCAGGTTCAAAATGTTTTCATCCACTTATCAGCAGCCGTGTCCACAATTTCAGCAGAACCAACCATTCAATCAGTCAACAAATCAGTTTTTTCAGCCTTTCCAAAATTTTCAGCAAAATCAACCAAATTTCCAGCCACAAATTCAGAGTGGGCAGCCACAATTCCAGGGTTTTGAGCAACCATTTCAGCAATCACATTCGAATTTTCAGCAACCCAATCAACTTTTTCAGCCTCCATTACAACAATTTCAGCAAGATTTTCAATCGAGTCAAAATTTTCAACAAGAGTTCCAACCATTTCAGACTTTCCAGAATCAAAATCAGAGTGGATTTCAACCTACACAGCAAAATTTTCCACCAAATGATCAGAATTTCCAGGGCTTCAATTTTCAGCCATCTCCACCAACTTTTGAGCCAAGTTTTCAGCAGTTAAATCAGTCATTTCATCCATTTGAGCAGCCCCAACAGTTTCCATTTCAGAATGTACAGCCTCCTCCTGGACTTCAGCAGCCCTATTTTCCATTTCAAGACCAACAGGGGTTCCACACTAACCAAGGAGGCTTTGATGATCCTGATTGGGATGAGGCTCTACACCAAAGGATGATGGAGATGTTGCAACAAGTTCTACAACAACAGCAAAATTTTCAACTGTTTCTACAGCAAAATTTTCAACAACAACAACAACAACAACAATGGGTTCAAAACATACAAGATCGATTGAATCAGATAAAAGCCCAAGTATTAGAACAATCAGATGATTCTATAGGTGTAGGGGATTGCACAGAGCCCCAGGGACCACCTACTGTGATTGATACATCAGAAAATTCAGAGGATAGGATTGAGAGTGTAGGGGACTGCACTGAGCCCCAAGAATCACCCATTCCTATTTCACAGGACCATTCTCGATTTTTATTTTGTGATGATAGTGTTATTAGTGGTCCTAATTTTTCTAATACTGTTGTTGCAGATATTACAGAAGAAGCATGCAGAGGAGATGATTCCACAGGTGTAGGGGATTGCACTAAGCCCCAGGGGCCACCACAACTTCCAGAAAGTGTAGGGACTTGCATGGTGAAAGCAAGCACCCAAGGATCACCAGTTGATTTTCCACCAGAGCCTGAGGCTGAAGAGGAGAGATTACTTGACCAGGAGGAGAACACAGATACATCTACTTTTGTAGAATCTCCAGGTACTTTTCAGCATGATCAGGTAAATTCTTCTCCTAACTTTTCTGAAATTTGCATAGAGGTACCTAGTGTTGAATTGGTTGAAAATGAAGCATGTTGTGATACATTGGATGTAAATGCTGAGTGTGAAATTTTTTTAGAAGTGCCTAGTGTTGTTAATTGTTGTGATGAGTCTTTTGACATATCTTATGTTGAAAATAATTTTGAAAAATTCATTGAGGCACCTGAGATTGATTTCATAGGCTGTGATACATTGTTTGATACGTGCTTGATAGAAAATAATTGTGATATTTTTATTGAAGTGCCAAAAATTGATTTCATTATTTGTGATGAATTTCAGGATGCAAATTATGTAGGAAATAATTGTGAAAATTTTATTGAGGCACCAAGATTTGATTTAATAGGATATGATGCAGATTTGAATTCATTTCATGCAGAGACTGATATCATTTTATTTCTTTCTGACCCTGCACGCTTGAGAGAGGTATTACATGTTTTTGCAGGGTCCAGAAGACTTCAGGAGTGGGTACTCCAACTGAACAGACTCCAGCCTCCTGGAAGGACTTCTGAAGGGCATCAAGGAGGAGATGATCTGACTTTAATTAAAAGCACTCCATCCCTTGGATGGCTCTTGAACCTGAATCGCCTGAGGCCACCAGAGCAAAATATTGTGAAATTCAAGTGTGGGGGAGTTCCAAATCTCCCAGCCACCCATTTTCCTCCACTACCACGGTGGATGCTCCTTCTGGATCGACTCCGTCCACCAGAATAAAGGGGAGTTTGATTTTTCTTGTATTTACTTTTAATTCATTTTTCATTTCCATGCTTCCTAGAATTAGAATTTTCCTTTGAACTGAGTCCTTGTAAATAAATGCATGTTATTCCTTTTGTCACTTTTTCTTGCATGAGTATAAATAAAAGTGTCCCTCTAGGTTATCTCCATAGCATTTTAGAGTCTTTTGAAAATAAATTAAATTTGGTTGTTAAAACTTAAGATTTGAGTTCATGGATGAAATCTTGGATGCTTGAGTACTACTTGCTTTAGATTCTTAATTGAGGACTTGGGATGAATTATTTTTACCTAGTGAGATTAGCCTTATTTTGTGATACACATATGTTATTGAATTCTAGAACTTGCTTAGGTTCTTTCAAAACCATATTTCGTTGATTGGATCACATCTATAGAGGCTAATTCATTTGTTTTCCTTTCCATATCCATTTTAGAAGAAAATCATGTTCATTCCATTTTTTTTCTCTACTTATTTCTTACTCTTACCCTCACTTTTCATTGGACTTGTTGTTTGGAATGTTTCTTAATGTTATTTTGCCCGAGACGGACAAAGATTCAAGTGTGGGGGAGTGACTAAAGTTTTGGATGCATTTCAACTCGAAAAAAAAAAAAAATTTTGCCAAGTTGAAACCAAAAGGTGCCAAGTGGGTTGAATTTGGTGTCAAAAATGAGTAAAAGGATGAAAATAATTGAGGCATCTAGACCCTTGATTATAAGTTGAAGATCCAAACAATTTTGAGCCGAGATGAATTGGGTTGCAGAAGAAACTTTTTGTGTAATCCAAATGACACACAAATGAAGGAAAGCTATGCCATGTTAAAAGAGAAAAAAATTTCTGCTATGGAAAATTCGGCCACTTTGCGAGAAGCTTAAATGCAACTGTCTTTGCTGGAGAAAGCTGAACAAATCAACTTTGAGCTGCTGTGAATCATTGAAGGACTATTTGTGAAGCTGAGCAGAAGTGGAAAAGGCTGGAAAACCTGAAGAAAAACAAAAATCTGTGAAAAAAGCAGAAAATCTGAAAGTATTGCAGAAAATGGTGCCAAAAATCAGAAGAAGGAAAGAAATCTTTGCATAGTTGAGGCTGGAATTCAATTTACGGATCTGGAATGGAATGGAAATGAATTGCAGCAGAAATGATCCGGATTTACAGCAGAAAAGAAACAAAACAGAAAAAAATTTCAGTGAACCTGGAAGCAGAAAACAGCTTGGGGATCAAAACAGAAAAAATGCAGTCAAGTTGATGCTAATTGCTGCAAAAATCAAAGAGCTTTGCAAGGTCTGAAAGTAATCCAGAAACTGCTATAATTCAGAAATGTCAAGGCAAGAAAAAAAAAACAGATGCAAAAATCAGAAAATCTGGGACTTGCCAAAAATCAGCAAAGAGGGAAAAAATCTGCAAATTTGGAGCATGTTTCGGCCAGCCTACTGATTGCTGAAAAATTTATGCCAAACTGAGGGAAGAAAAGAGTTTTTGTGAGCAATTTAGCAAGGGAAGGGCAACTGAACTTGATTTGAGATCAAAAGCTGAGTTTGGATGGAAACATTTCTGCATTTGAAGAAAAATATTTCTAAATTGATGCATTTCTGAATTCTCAAGACTTTTCATTGCTGAGTCTCGGCAGAAGGTCTCCTACAATTCATTGAATGAGAAGAAGAGAAGGGAAAGGGAAGCTGAAGATGCAGCCGAAAAGATAAAAATTCAGAATGGTTCACATTCAAAAAGTTTGTATCAACTTGGAATTTAATTTGGGTTTCTCGGGCTGTGAATCAGGGAATTTTCGGGAATGCATCAAAGAGTATTGAGAACACCATATGCTGACCAAATCTGAATTGAAAGTCATGCAAGAATTGCTAACCAGATATCGAAATCTCTAAAAATGGCAGCAGAATTATGTTTGTGCAGTGGCTGGAAATTGACTTGCTATTCAACCATTTTTGAGTAGGATACTTAAACTTTCCACTTTCAATTGATGTAAATACTATGGATGCTATTGTTTTGAGAGATCAGAGAATTGTCATGAATCTGAAGTGGAGCTGGAATCTAAAGAAAAAGAAAAAGAAATCAGAAAAGAAGAAAGAAAAGACAAGGGAGAAACAAAGTGGCACAAAAAGTGAATTTTGGCACCATGAAATCAAGTGAAGTTTTTCCACATCCGGATCCAAGCTTGCATCAAATCATTTCTGACCTTGCTAGAAGACAAGAGAAGAAAAGAAAAATCAGAAAAGACAAGGAAGAAACAAAGTTGGCACGAAATTGGAAAAAATGGCACAAGGAAATCAAAGAAGAGGTTTTTCATCCAAAACAAAGGCCATTACTTAAATCTGACTTTACCACACTTTGGAATTCAATAGGGGACTGATAAGAGAAGCAAAGAGCATTGGAAACATCCTCAAGCGTTCAAGTCTTCCACTTCACCAATGTTTCCATTTCCTTAGCTTTTATTTCACTCCTTACCATTGTTTATATTTTTCTTTGTTTTTATAGATGTTGATCCTAATCATGACTAATGGTGGAGAGTAGATACTAAGCAAGCCTATGGTAGTGCAAGAATCATGTGTGTAAGAGTGAGCTCCACTTCCATCACCAAATTAGAATTAAGAAGAGAGCCACCAATATTTTCCTTGAAAGGCTAGAGATTTAAATTCATCTCAATGACTCATGATAGATGAAAAGGCTAAGTTGTTGATTTAAGAACAAGATAGTAATCCATAGAGCTTAGATTTATGAGAATTGGCAACCCTAGGTAATTTCTTTTCATTTGCTTCTAATTATGCTTAAGAGAGCCTAAGGGATACTTATTTAGTTTTCGCGAGACGCTCAAGGTTAAGTGTGGGGGAGTTGATAAGCACCATTTTATTGATTATTTTAATTGCTAAAATCCATGTTTGACCCATGTTTTTATTGCTTAATTTGATTTTACCCTAGGTTTTGGAACTTTATCTTATTTTGGACTTAATTGCAAAATTACATATTTTTGGATTATTTGGCCACTAATTTTCTGATATATTTTTGTAGGCAGAAAGGATCCTGGACTTAGGGCATACTGGGTCAAACTTGAGTCGGATGTGAACCGGATCGAATTATCAAGCCTACGATTAATCCGGGCCGTCCGATTCAAGAGCGGCTAGATCTGAGCCATCCGGGACGATCTGAAGCAATCCGAGCTAGGGTTAGGGTTGATCAAGCTCTATGATCAAGATCTGAAGGTTTCATCCCAATCAGAGCTAAATCAACCGTTGGATCAAGCAAGGAGGGCTCTAGAGCGTCCATTCACAGATAGAGTTGATCTGGACCATCCGATGCACATCTGGAGGATCCGAGCTACCACAAGGCAGATCCTGACCCCAGATCATCATCATAAAAGTTTGGTTCAATCAGAGAAAATCAGCCGTTGGATCTCTCAATCGATCTGAGCCGTCCATTGATTCCTATTTAATCAAAACCGCAGCAGCAGCCGTTGTCGCGTCTTCGCCGCAATTCTTCACTGTTCTTCGTTTGTTCTTCATTCTTAGCTATTTCTTCTCCAATTCGAGGCGCGACCACTCAATCTTCCCTTTGATCAAATTCTGAGTTTTGGCGATCGTTCTTTGAGAATTCAGCTTGAATTTGCGCCGGAACAGGGATTGCTTGAGGGTTTCAGCATTTCTCAGTCCGACCACTTCTTCTCCTCACACTCCATTCAAGCTCCAAGCCATTGTAGGGGTTCTCAGATGAGCTTTAAGCTTCCCAATCACATCGCAGCTCACCAAATGGAGATGGAGTGAAACGGATGTGATTTCCAACAGGCAGATTGGAACAGATCACCTTCAGAACGTATTTCCACTGATTTGCTGTGCCTAGGGGTTCGAAGCCAGCTCTTGATTGACGACCAAGAAGAATTGAGCTTAGGGAGTGATTGAGTTTAGAGTTCTTGGTTAATCTCGTTTTCGTAGCTGTAATTCGATTTCTGCAATTGTTCTGTTTTGGCAGTTTCGTATAGCAACTTAGTTCTATGTTTCTTCATTGTTTAGGTTAATTAGGATGCTAATCTTCAATGTCAGTAAGTTAGGAACTTGTTTAGATGACAATTAGATTTAATTTCAGCTTATTTCTTAGTTAAATTGTTGCGTGCCAACTACATAGCTGTGTGCCATTTCATTTCTGAAATTTCTGAGTTAGTTGCTGTAATCTCCTTGTTTGGACCGTTTCTTTCTCAATCGGAGGCTCATCCTTGAGTGACAGCAAGGATTCGAAGCTGAGATGAGAGATTGAAGCTTTTCTTAGTTGAATTCCATTGCAATTAGCTGTAGTTTTTGAATTCTGCAATTGTTCTGTTTTGAATGTCAATTTCAGTTTCTGAATTTCCAGTTTGTTTCACTTTTGGTGAGTAAATTTAGTTAGTTTAAGTTTGTTTAGATCTCGGCTTTGTTTCTGCATTTTGTTTAGATTGTTAAGTCCGAATTTCAGTGGGTTTTCCTTCCTTGCGTGCCATTCCATTTGTGCGTATCAGTCACCCTACATTTTCCCATTCCTGCACTGTTGTGCACTTCATTTCCGAACCTTCTTCTTTCAGTTTTCAGTTCATTTTAATGATAGCTTACCTGGCTAAGCTAAGGAATTCGTTGCATATCAGTTTCTGTCTTTTTATCACTGCATTCCATTCCTGCTGCAAGCTTCTAAACTTCTGAACGTTTCTGCATGTTCACTGCAGTTTCTGCAGTTGTAATTGCTTCAAGTTCTTTAACAGCTGTTTGATTAGCCCATGGAGTCTGAATGTTGTCAGTTACCTTTGCATATCACTGAATTCACAGCTGAGCTTGCCCAGCTTAATCAATTCGTTCAAGTCTGAATTGGCAGCCTCACCTTTGGCACAAAGCATTGGCTTTGGCACAAATGTTCCCTTTTGTGTGCCAAGCTGTTTTGGCATTTGTTTGCAACAGATTTTCACTAGTTTTTTGGGTGTAGGAGAGCTTTTGAAATCCCTTGATATCACCCTTAGAATCCCTGAATTTTCTTTGCATTGGTTTGCTTCCAAAAATCATAGCTAATTTGAGTTGAATTTGGTGCTTGTTGAATTTCTGCATTTAGCATGTTTTCATTGTGTTAAGTTTATTTGTTTTCAAAAACTTCCATCACAGCCTCCATTTTCATGCATCAGTAATTATTGTGCATTTGAATTTAAGATTGCTTTTCCACACTTCAGTTAAATCCTCTAGCTTGATTCGGTTTCCATGAGTTGAGTCACTACTTGCCATCACATTGGTTGGTTTATTAGGTTGTCTACCTTCATTTTCAGAGCCATTTTATTTCTAAAGTGAAAACAAAACCCAATCACATTCGAAACCCGAAAACACAAACGACACCTAAAAACAAGCGCGAATCAAATAACGTCAACTAGTCCCCGAGAAAAATACGACCTGTGGCCCCTATATTACATTTTCAGTTTTGATTGTAAAAAGGGTTTCCAGTTATTCATTTTCATTCATATTTAAATTTGATGAGCCCATACATTTCGTGACAACTTTAACATAGTATATTTTGGGTCGTTCAGTAACGTCCATGCTTCATTGGAATACATCTTCTGAATATTCCCAAGTTTTGTGCCATAATATCCTGGATCATTATACACATTGGGTTCTTCCTTTTTGATAGTTGCAGGTGCATATTGAGGGGGTCCCATGGTAGAATCCAGGGATGGATTGTAAGCGGATATGACCAATGTTGATGCTAATACGTTTTCATTGGGCCTCTGCTCTGGATAATCCATTTCTATTTGTTCCTCAATTGTGGCCACATACTCTTCTTGGAGATCTTCTGTATCAAAGCTAGTGGTTACAGAATGGAATTCAGTTAGAGAGGAAGAGGACTCATCTGATACATCATCATCATCCCATGAAGGATTTTCTGGCTTATATGTGTAGTAGTAGTCTGGCTTTTGTGGAATTGCAAATGACACATAATAATCATATTTTCCGCTTGGCTCGCCCAATGTATCCCATCTGGGGTCTTTAGAGGCTGTATATTGGAAGTAGTTATCAGGAAATGACGAAGAGTTAGAATGAGTAGTCCCATCACCTTCCGCGAATAGATTAATCCATTCATCATCAGAAAGTGTATATAAATGCTCCTGTTGCCACCATTGTCTTTGTTGCTCAATTTGTTGTTGCTCGTCACAATACTCTTCTACGAAGATCAATCCATCCAATAGTCTTCTAAAAGGATCTTCATGATAATTATTAGTCCTTGAGACGGAAGGGTTGTCTTTGTGAAGAGTGGTTGGCCAGTATTCCTTGTCAGGGATAATATATTCATGTGGTGCAGCATGAATAGCTTGCTTGCCCTTTTGCAGTCTTTCTGGGAGTAGCACTTCTGGTGTTGGGTGCTCTGGGATTTGACGGTTTGTTGATCCAAACCCTTGGATACCCCTTTGAGTATTTGGGAATTCATCAACTTCAATTACTTCAGGAAGACTTATTTTCTCAATAATTAGCTGGGCCACTACTTCCCCTTTGAAAATCATAATATTTTCATAATTCAGATTAAATACAAAATTTTTACCTCTCCTCTATAATCTTGGTCAATGACACCAGCTCCTACATGGAGCCCTTGCTTCCAGGCTACTCCAGATCTGGTGGCTATTCTTCCATAGTGTCCTTCAGGTATTTGTATTGCTATGCCTGTAGAGAGCAAGGCCCTATCCCCAGGGCTTATTTCATAATTATTAATAATTTTTAAATCATACCCTGCTGCTCCCATAGTCTGTCGTTGTGGAATAATAGCATTTGGATGAAGCCTTTTGACCTTTAGTATTGGGGTTTCTTCCTCTTCATCTTCTAAGAAAGCCAAGATTTCTTGCTCTGGTGAATCCATGTCTTCATATTGGCCCACTGGCTGTTCAGCTACCGGTGTGTATCCCTCAAACTGCAAGCTTATGCTTCCATCCAATAATGTTCTAGTATTTACCTGGGTAGGTACGACAGGATTCCTCCTTATTGAAGGCCTTAATATCCATCTTTGCTGCTGCAATTGCTCTGTGGTGAAGCGGGTACCGGGCAAAGCATGTACTCCTCTGCTAGTTAAATAATCTGCAACATTTTGCATGTTATAGGCAAAATTAGTGAAACTTGTGTTCGTTAACCTCCCTATCATCATGCGAGTGAGTAGTAGGTTGCTAGCACCGCCTTGCCATTCTGTATATCCATGTGTTTGGAAGGATATTTCTATGTGATTTGCAAAATCCTCGAGGCTCATCATTATGTCAGGAATTACATAAACCATTTGCGTGCCTCTTGTTAGATCCATTTCCATCGTGGCGATTATGGATCTATCATCTCTCCATCTAGTGTCTCTTAGGACTGCGAGGGCCATGACCCCTATGTCCCGTCGATGAAGAGCATATAGTCTTACCATAATAAGACCAATATGAATATGCTGAAAACCTGCTTCCCTCTGGGCTTGCTAGCTTTGTTCAATCACCAGGGGTAAATCCACTTGGGTATTTTCTACACAAAGGATGTCCTCCTCTGAGTAGTGCTGGTACACCCTATGCTGGGTTGGTCTATAACCAGTGGAATAAAGAACTTCTGCTGGAACCATACCAGCTCTTTGTGATCTTGAGATTTCCAGTTGAGCTTCAGGACTTATCTGGGGTTCAATAGTTCTTCTGAACCTTCTTTAACTGGGCATCAATCTTCGTTGTAGATTGTAGATTCGTCATTGATTTTGGCGATAGTCACGAATCTGATCTTCTGAATTAGGAACTGTAGTTGTGGCCACCAACACTGCTGGTGGACTTGTTGAAGTGCTTGTTCTTGATGAGGTGCTCATTTTCTTTTCTCGTTTTCCAGAATTTTTGCTGGATCTTTGAAAACAAATATAGAACCTTTCTTCTTTGGTATAATAGGATCACTTCCCAAATTTAATCCTCCAATTCTTTTTGTTAGATCTGCTATGGAGTCTTCAAGTTCTTTAGAGGAAGATGTTGGTGTCCTTATGGAAGTAGGGACTTTCTTTACCAGATTTTGTAATTCCTGGACCTGCTCAGTTAAATTAATAACCAAGGAAATCAAAGTTTTATTTTGGTTAACAACAGCCTTTAAAAGATCAAAATTAGTTTTGAGTTCAGTAGTGGATATAAATCCAACAGCAGGTGTTTCAATTGCTTCTGTGTTCCTTAAGGCCTTTCTATAATCAATATTTTCTTTTTGCTCTTCCAGGTTCATCTGCCACCAATAAGGTTTTTAACTTCTACAATTAAGTGTTCAATTTTTCGAATACTTTTCTTTAGTTCCTCAGTAAGCTTGAGGGCTTCTTCCTCAACCAATTTAGGTTGCTTAGAGACCTCACGGACTAAGTCTCTGACTTCGGCCTTTGTTAAGGGTTTTTGGCTGACAATAGCCTTTTGAAGCTTTGTAATTTCACGCCTTAACTCATTTTGTTCTTCTTCTATAATATACAAATGTTTTAAGGTTACTTTAGAGAGTAAAGTAAGTCTTTCATAAACAACGCCTATATTGTTAGCAATTTCCGAAGGTTTTGGTGTACTAGTTTCAGCTAGATCAAGGTATTCAAGGTTTGCGGTTCGGGACCTACTATACCATTTCCTAATGTTCTGCTCGAATCGTTCACTCATGAATTAAGCCCCACCTTTTTCCTGCTTACAGCTTATGAATTAATAAAACTTTCATGCTCACCTGACTGGTTATTGCTCTTTTCAGAGTCTTACAAGCACTGCAGTCTTTTGCAATCAGTTAACCAATTCGGTCGCCTTATTACCGGATAGAGTTATGGGCTCCAATCATGTTCCTTCAATAAGTTATATCTGAGAATATCTTTAATCGAGGCCTTTCGGCTTACCGTCTTACGCACTTACTAGCCTTGCGGATCTTTTCCGGACCAAGGATGCATGTCGAGTCTCCACCTTCCAGCCTCTAAATTCTTTCTCAGGCAATATAACTCAATTTGAAAGATTTTGTGAATAAATAGAACATGCCCTTACCTTCACCTTGAATACTGCAGAATTTTAGCCTGCCATTTAAAGCAAACTCTGATACCAAAATAGGATCGTTCTTCAATCAGAAATGGAAAACCCGAGTAAAACTCAGAATTTTATTTCTCGAAGAAAAACAAGCAAGCACAAATCACTTAGGGAATGAGAGTCTTGGGATTGCTCAAGGCGTGCTCAAACCCTTAGCAAACCTGACCTTTTATAGAAGGGAAGGTTGCAAAGGAATTGAGGCGGGTGTCCATCTGTTGACCCCATCATCCCTCAATTATTTGCCCTAATTGAAGATCTTTCAGGCTTCTTTGAAGAGACGCCTGCTTACACATTTCCGTTAATTCTTGATAGGCATGATGTATTCTGGGCAATGTAGGAGCATTGTTGCAATTCTTTTGATACTTTTCATTTCTGCTCGCACAGAATAGGCTTCTGGAATTTACTCGAGTGGTGAAGGCAAAAGAGCAAGTTGTGGCAGGAACACTTCATCACTTGACCTTGGAGGCAATCGGCATGGAGGAAAGATGTTCTGATCATCAATGTAGAAGTTTGTTTTGTAAAAGGACAAAATGTTTTCCCATTAAATTTGGATTATAAAAGTTTGTTTTGTACCTTAAGTTTGTTTTCCCATTAAATTTTATTGGTGAAGCACAAAATGGTAAAAATATAACAATTGGATTCAATTCTGATTGATTCCAAATCAAGGAATTGAATTCAATTCTGTATTTTACTAATTCATTCCAAACATGAGAATTGAATTCAATTCCGGATGGAATTCAATTCAATTCCTTTACTTAAAAAGTTTCCAAACAGGATGTTAGGTAGGTGAAATTGTTTATGAGCGGATTAAGGGTGGCTTAGCACCTTGGTTGTTCCGTCACGAGCTTTGCTTGGATGGGTGAGTGGACTAGGTGTTGGATTAATTGGTTGACTTGAGTTTGTGGTTGGAGATTAGTCTCACCGCTTGTAATTCCTAATCTTGCATGATTATGATATGTTTAAGGGTCGTTGACCTCTTAATCTAACTAATGAGGAGGAAAACTCATTTAGAGTTAAGTAGGGTTAAACCTAATTAGAACAATTCTAATTAAGTTTAGTATATGGTTTAGCTAATTATCATTTATTATGGTAGCTATAACTATGCTCTTTGATACATGATATTGGCTTGATTCAAACACCTGAAGGCGAGTACATCTTACTCTATCTCTGCAGATATTGATTTTTATGCATGATTAGTTTTGTTATATGTAGGAGGTTACTTTATCTTAAATTTGCTTAGTTTTATTTACTGCTTGATACTTGGTTACTTGACTTTTAAGATAATCTGATTATTGTCTATACAGTCTCAATTTTGATACTCCTGTTCTGTAGAGTATATACATGTATGCGTGTACATATGAGTGATTGTTATGTTATACCTAGCATTGGTAGATCACTGGTTATACCTTATCTGTATACCTAGTTGCATGATTGATAGACTATGATACATGTTTTGGACCTGTGCATTTCATACTATTGTATGGGTGATGATCTAGTGGGTGTTGTGTTGATTAGTATCATGTATCATCCTTGCATACTGTTGCATAGCCGTCGACCATTGCTCCCTTATGGTTGAGACAGTATCTTCAGTCATATTGGTTTTGTCCACTCGGCCACTCAGGGATTAGTGGTTGTCGGAAAGTGTGTACAACTGTCGAGTCGTGTCACGCTCGATCACTCTGAGGTAGAGGTAGATCGAAGCTGTGTGTAATCCCCCTCCCACCCTCTTCGTTGTTACGAGGATTATAGAGTGGTTTGCTCCCCTATTGTTTGTGGTAGGAGTGTGCACTCCGCCAGCATTCTATCCACTCGCCCGCTCCAGAGCAGTGATAGTAGAGTGCGTACAGTTGTCATAACCCTACCCACCCGGCTTCACATATGAGATGTGACAGTGGCTTAACTGATATTAGGGGTGATACATGTAATTACATCATATGTTTATGATGCATTATTGCGTTTGTTTGTGCTTGCTGCATTTGATTCAGCTATGGTTGTTGTATATTGACATGCACATACAAGTTGTGTATTGCACTTGGTTTGTTCCCCTTGCATTGCTGGTGTGGACGAGTGTACCCGTGGAGGATTTTTCGTGGGTTTACTGATCTTGTTATCTCGCATGATAGATTGATTCTTGTATGTTCATTCATTCAGTTATTTCAGTTATGCTTTCTGATACTCCTATGAGATTGTATCATAATGATTCTATACTGCTTGCTTGAGCTATTTACTATCATGTATATCTTTATCTCTATATCCGCTGAGTTCGCCCGGACTCACCCCGCATGTTGTGTTTTTATTTCCAAGTAGTTACTAATATACTTGGAGTCGCCTGGAAGGACCCGACAATCAGTCCCTACACGTCGTATTGTTTTGGTTTTGTACTCCGTCGATACTACTATATTTCTTTCAAGCTCGTGGACTTGTATTGTGATGTACTTTCTTGTGTGGATGGTATGTTTGTGTGCCTCGGATGAGCTTGTGGTGTTGCTTTGTGTTGTAAGTCGTACTGACACACAGCTTTGGTAAGTTTAGTATGTTTGTGATGTTTTTCTTTCCATTTGTTATGATTGGCAACCGTGTGGGTTGTGGATTTTAGTTGTTAAATTTAACAGCTAAAACCTGATCGAGGAACATTTTCTGAAAATTTTCTTTTTATTTTTAAGGGGTTTTAGGGCTCCGGGTCCATGAACGAATTTTTAGGGTGAAAAGAAAGAAAACCTTTATTTGAGGGGCTAGCTTCGAATTAGCCCAGAGTTGAGGGGTTATATGAGAAAGAAGCTAAATTAAGGATCCTAGTTGGATAGGCTAAGACCTAGGGCCTTTTTGGCAAAACGACCAACAATTAATCTTTCTTCCCCTCTCCCCTTTGCTCGAAACCATTCTGCTCGCCTCCACGGGCATAGCTGAGATGGTAAGAGGTTAGTAGATTGCCACTAACGAGCCATGGGACTAGTGGGGCGTAAATCCCTGCACCATGTGTAAACAGTCTCTCCCCCCAATCTTTTGCCTTCTCAGTCACCGTGATTTATCTCCTCCGTGTTGGTCCTAGGGCGGGCTGGCGAGGGTGTTGGGAGCGAGCGTTTCGCCTTTTGCCACTCAAAACCATTCTGTTCTCTTCGCGTTTCATCTTCTCCCAAGAGCATCGCCGATCTCCTTTGTCTTGGTGCGATTGAAGCCTCTACCGACCCCAACTGGTTCTTCTCCTCGTTTTCTTCGTCCCCGACTTCGTCTTTTCTGGATCATGGGTCTTCGCCTTTGGGTGGGAGATCCAAGGATAGAGGAGGTCGATGCCGGTGGCAGTAGGTGATCTTGCTCCTTTGTTAAGGCTTCATCGTTGGCGCTTCACAGAAGATAATGTTGGCGCTTCATTGTTGGTACCTCAAACTGATTTTATTGTTTGTGATATACTTAGGGATACATCTCTTGTAGAAAATAATTGTAAAAAATCCCTAGAGGTACCTAGTGTTGAAATGGTTGAAAATGAAGCATGTTGTGATATATTGGATGTAAATGCTGAGTGTGAAATTTTTTAGAAGTGCCTAGTGTTGTTAATTGTTGTGATGAGTCTTTTGACATATTTTATGTTGAAAATAATTTTGAAAAATTCATTGAGGCATCAAAAATTGATTTTTTAGGCTGTGATACATTGCTTGATACATCTTTGTTGAAAAATAATTGTGATATTTTTATTGAAGTGCCAAATATTGATTTCATTATTTGTGATGAATTTCAGGATGCAAATTTTGTAGGAAATAACTGTGAAAAATTTATTGAGACACCAAGCATTGATTTAATTGAACATGATGCAGTTTTGGATACATCTCATGCAGAGACTGATATCATTTTATTTCTTTTTGACCCTGCACGCTTGAGAAAGGTATTACATTGTTTTGCAGGGTCCAGAAGACTACAGGAGTGGGTGCTCCAACTGAACAGACTTCAGCCTCCTGGAAGGACTTCTGAAAGGCAGAAAGAAGGAGGAGATGATTTTACTTTAATTCAAAGCACTCCACCTCTGACATGGATTCTGAACCTAAATCGCCTGAGGCCACCAGAGAAATTTTTTGTGAAGTTCAAGTGTGGGGGAGCCCGAATTCACTCAGCTACCCATGTTCCTCCACTACCACGGTGGAGGCTCCTTCTGGATAGACTCCGCCCACCCGAATAAAGGGGAGTTTATTTTTCTTGCATTTTCTTTTATCGCATTTTTCATTTTTATGTTTTCTAGAGTAAATTGAATAAATAGACATTGTAAATACCATGTTTTTTCTTTTAGCACTTTTTCTTGCATGAGTGGAAATAAATGTATCCCTCTAGGTTATCTCCACAGCATTTTAGAGTCTTTTGAAAATAAATTAAATTTGGTTGTTAAAACTTAGGGTTTGAGCTAATGGATGAAATCTTGGATGCTTGAGTACTACTTTGCTTTGGATTCTTAATTGAGAATTTGAGATGGATTATTTTTACCTAGTGAGATTAGCCTTATTTTGTGATACACACATGTTATTGTACTCTAGAACTTGCTTAGGTTCTTTCAAAATCATATTTCAATGGTTGGATCACATCTATAGGGACGAATCATTTTGTTTACCTTTCCACATCAATTTTGGCAAAATCATGTCTATTCTATTTGTCTTTCCTTATTCCTAATTCTAACCCAAATTTTTCTATGGATTTGTTTACTTGGGATGTTTTCATGATGCTATTTTGCCCGAGATAGACAAAGATTTAAGTGTGGGGGAGTGATTGGTGATTTGGAAGCAATTTTCATCAATGATGCAGTTCAACTCGGAAAATTTTTTTTTGTGCCAAAGATGAGTTTGAGTGATGTTTGGTGTCAAAAATGAGCAAGAGGATGGAAGCAAGTGGAGCATCTAGAGTCTTTATCATATACTTTGAAGATCCAAGTGGCAATAAAAAAAAAAGAAAGAAAGAAAAAGAGAATGGAGATGGCACGCAAAAGCAAAGGTTTGTGCCAAATGAAGTTAATTTGGATCGGAAATGGTGCGGGTTGCCAAGAATTGTTAACAGCCTTTGTTTAATTCTGAGTTGAAGGCTGATAAGTTTGAATGCTAACTTGAATCTGAGCAGAATTTTCAGTGTGGAATCGAAATGTTTGTGACAAAAACAGTGGGCAAATCAGTGATGGAATTGAGCTGAAAATGCACAAATCTGAACTGAGTATCACAGCTGATAGCTTCCGAAATGAGGAAATTGGAAAGGGAGTAAGCAGTAAGTCGACAGAAGCTGGCAACTTGCTGAAAGTATCAAAAGAAAAAGAGAATTGCAGCTGCATAGAAGCTGTAAAAAGCTACAAATCTGAGCTAAAAACAGTGGGACAAATGCAGAAATTCTGAGCAATTCTGAATTGAAGCAAGGGAGGGCCTGATACTGCTGTGCCGAGTGATGGAATTTGGAGGCTAATGAAATCTGAGAAGAGCTGAATTGCAGCTGGCCAAATCTGAGTTCAAGGAGGATATGTGCAGAAATTTTCATACAAACAGATTTTGCACAAGTTTGTGTCAACTTGGGGCTGAATTTAATTTTTCAAGGCTGTAAAATAAGGAATGAAGTACACAAATGAAGTGAAAGGAAAGGAAATGCAAGAAAGGTAGCTGTATAATCTGATGAAGCTGAGTGAAGACTGATCATTTGCTGAAACTGCCAAATCTGAGCTGAAATGCATTATAACCTTAAATCTGAATTTTGATGAGCTGCTAAGCAAGATATTAAGTGCAAATGGTATCTGAAGTTGAAGGTGCACATTCAATTTCGGATCTGAGATTGAAACCGTGGATGCTAGCAGCGGCTGAAGAGAAGGAAATGGAAAAGCAGTTAAGGCAAGGGCTGAAATGTCATGTGCTGATTTGAATTTTGAGTGGAACTTTTGAGTTTTCTACTATCATTTGAAGCAAATATTACTTGAAGCTAAGTGCTTGAAGGAATCAGAGAATGGAGATGGATGCCATGGAGTTGAAACTCGAACAAACTGTGAGAAACTGATTTAACTCCGAAATGTTCAAGGAAAGAAATTGTTTCAGCTAATCAAAACAACCTTGTACCAACTTGCAACCTAATTTGAGTTTTTAGGCTATAAGTCAAGGCAGTAGGTATAGGCATGTGTCTGAAATTGCTAGGCACCTACATGGCTGATCAAAGAGAAAGGAATGTAGTTGATGGGATTTTTCAGGTCAAGAACAGAAAAAGAAGAAAAAAAAAAGCTGCAGAAATTGAATGGCACACAACTGGGATCAACTTCTCCATTTCTATTTGTTGCTAACTGCCCACCAGAAAAATGCAGAAGTTTGCAAGGTATAAGAAGAACCAATGGATGCTAGAATTTGATGCAGGAAGATGCAAAGGAAATTCGAAACAGCTGCTGATCGGAATAAGAAATGAAGAGGCTGAAATTAAACTTGTTGAGCAGAATTTTGAGTGGAATTCTTTAAGTGCTCGACTACTTTAAGATACCAACTGATATGAAGGAATTGGAGTTTTGCAAGATCTGAAAGGCTCCATTAGAAGATTGAGAGCAGAAAAAAAAAAAGAGAAGAAAAACAGTTTGAAAAGGAAAAGAAAAGAGAAGAACAAGATGACACAAGACTGTAGTTTTGGTACTTTAAATCAGTGAAGTTTCCCTCATCTGAACAAATCCTTTGTTCCAATACAGTCTGAGATCTACTAGAGAGAAAGAAAAAGATTTGATGAGAAGAAAAGAGAAGGAATGAAATGGCACGCAATTGAAGGAAGATTGGCACATTGAACCAAGGAAGGAGTTTTCATCCAAATCAATGGCAGTTATCGAAATCTGACTTCACACATTTTTATATCACTAGGGGACTGAAAAGAGGCCAAAGTTCATTGGAAACATCCTTGAGCACTCAAGTCTTCCACTTTTCACATTTTTCCATTTTCTTAGTCTTTTACTCCATTTCTTACCATTTTCCATGTTTTCATTTGTTTTTGTAGATGTTGATCCTATTCATGATTAATGGTGGAGAGTAGACAATAAGCAAGCCTATGGTAGTGCAAGAAACATGTGTGTAAGAGTGAGCTCCACTTCCATCATCAACTTAGAACTTAAGGAGAGAGCCACCAAAACTTTCCATGAAAGGCTAGTGATTTAAATTCATCTCAATGACTCATGATTGATGAAAAGGCTAAGTTGTTGATTTAAGGACAAGATACTACTCCATAGAGCTTAGATTTATAAGAATTGACGACCCTAGGTAATTTCTTTTCATTTGCTTCTAATTATGCTTAAGAAAGCCTAAGGGATACATATTTAGTAGTTTCGCGAGACGCTCAAGCTTAAGTGTGGGGGAGTTGATAAGCACCATTTTATCGATTATTTTAATTGCTTAAATCCATGTTTGACCCATGTTTTTATTGCTTAATTATGATTTTACCCTAGGTTTTGGAACTTTATCTTATTTTGGACTTAATTGCAAAATTACATAATTTTTGGATTATTTGGCCACTAATTTTCTGATATATTTTTGTAGGCATCAAAGGTTCAAGGACCTAGGGCATGCTGGGTCAAATTTGAGTCGGATGTGAGCCGGATTGAATTATCAAGCCTACAATTAATCCGGGCCGTCCGATTCAAGAGCGGCTAGATCTGAGCCATCCGGGACGATCTGAAGCAATCCGAGCTAGGGTTAGGGTTGATCAAGCTCTATGATCAAGATCTGAAGGTTTCATCCCAATCAGAGCTAAATCAACCGTTGGATCAAGCAAGGAGGGTTCTAGAGCGTCCATTCACAGATAGAGTTGATCTGGACCATCCGTTGCACATCTGGAGGATCCGAGCTACCACAAGGCAGATCCTGACCCCAGATCATCATCATAAAAGTTTGGCTCAAATCAGATCAAGATCTACCGTTGGATTTCATCAAAGCAATCTGAGCCGTCCATTTGTTTCTATTTAATCAGAAATGCGCAGCTCCTTTCTCCTCGTCGCGTCTCCGCCGCACAGTAGCTTCTTCTCCATTTCTTCACTGTTTTAGCTCATTTTTCTTCATCAAAGGAGGCGCGTCCACTCAATCTCCACCTTGGATCGAGTTCTGAGTCCTTGGGGATCGATTTCTTGAAGAATTCTGTCCATTTGCGCTGGAACAGAGGATTTCTTGGGGGTTCCGGCAGTTCTCAGTCCGACTCCTTTCTTCTCAACCACAATCCACTTCCAAGCTTCTGAGCCATTTATAGGGGTTCTCAGATGAGTTTAGAAGCCTCGCAATTCATCATCGCAGCTCACCCAATTGAGATGGAGAGAATCGGATCAAAATTCCATCAAGCACAGATTTGAGGTAGAATCCACTTCAGAAATGGATGTCCACTGATTTGCTGAGCCTAGGGGTTCGAAGCCGGCTCTTGATTGACGACCAAGAAGTTCTTGATGCTAGGGAGTGATTGAGTTTAGATTTCTTAGTTAATTTCGTTTGTTTAGCTGTAATTTCCATTACTGCTGTAGTTTAGTTTCTGTTTTGGTTTCAGAATTGGTTAACTTCATTTACTGCATAATTTCTGCTTAATTAGGGTTCAAATCTTCAAGTTTGATAGTTAGGGAATGTTTGTAGTGGATAATCGCTTTAGATTCAGTTTTATTTTCTGTTTTCCAGCTCATGTATCAGAACTCCCTGTTTTCTGTTCCTGCGTATCAGTAATTTCAGCAAGTTCTAGTTAGCTTTTCTGAATTTATATCCAGTAATGATTAGCCAATTTTAAGCGTGTCTGAATGGTAGATTAGTACATTGAATTCAACTTGTTGGATTGCTAATTTGGCATTTAATTTAGTGCTGCAATAATGCATCAGAATCTGCATTTGTGTCCATCCTACATCAGTTTCTGCACAATCGGCAGTTCAGTGGTGTTTCAGCCTCAGTTCATGCATTTGCATCGATTAAAATTGAGTTCTTAGGAATCTTATGTGGGCAATAGATTGGAGAATTGATTTCAGTCGTTTGTTTGAATTTTAGCATCCACTTAGTTTCTGAACAGCTGCACAACAGTCTCAATTTCTGTACAGCATTTGTCTTCTGAATTCCTTGCACTCGATTACAGCCATTGCCTTCTATTTTCAATGTCCTGCATAGCAGCTTTGGTATCCTGATCCGGAATCTTTGTATCAACTGATTTCTGAAATCCCGATTTTGTTATCTGAAGGTTAACTGAAGTATTCTGAAAAAAACTGCAATTTCTGCAGTTTGTGTGCCAAGTTGTCTGATTTTTCACTTATCCCTGATTCCTTCATCCATTTACGCATGGAACTTTTATAATAGATGTGTTTTTCAAACTGATTTGATCAGCAATCATTCCTACCTTTGGTTCCAATTTTTTGGCACATCAGTTCATGCATTTTGGTGGCAAGCTAACTCAAAATTCTGCACTTTGTATCAAGTGGAGAATTCAGCTCTGAGTGGAACCAAGTTAGCTAATTCTTTAGGGAGCTCTTGCCCTTGATTTCAGTTCCGTCTGCAATTCGAAATGCTATTGAGCTGTAACCTTCATTCCTGCCTTAATTCATTTCTGCACAGCATGTTTAGTTGCTGAATTTTCTGCATATTGTATCTAGGTAAGTTTAGCAAGGATTTGTATCAGTTTTCAATCGGGTTTTTATTGAATTGTTGAGCTCAAATCTAGTTACTTTGCAGTTGGTCTGCTCTGAACCAGGTTTTGTCCTGTGTATCAGTAATTGATGCATCTGCCCAGTTTCGAATTCTGACTGCTGTTGGTTTCTGAATTTCACAGCATTGTTCCTTCCATTCTGCAGTTTGACTGTGTCCAGTTTTTGATCAGTTCTCAAAGTCCGAAAGTCTGCAATTGTCCCTGCGTATCACTGCATTGAGTAGTTTCATTCTAAGTCGTTGATAGTATTCTTGGCACATAAGTAAACAGCTTTGGCACAAGAACTTTCTCCTGCGTGCCAAGCTGTTTTGTCACTTGATTTGTATTAGGGTTGACTTTAGTGGAATTTCCCATGTGGAACACAATCTGTAGTGAACTTTTGAAACTTGAATCAGTTTAATTCCCTTATTTTGACAACATTGCATTGGATGATTAATTGGTCTATTGGTTAAATGATAACTGGCTATCATTTGTTAAGTTCCATGATTGAGTTTTCCTTCATTCTCATTGTGTTTTCATTCTAATTTGAAACCCAAACCACATTCGAAACCCAAAATTCACAAACGACACCTAAATACAAGCGCGAATCACACAACGTCAACTAGCCCCGAGAAAAATACGACCTGTGGCCCCTATATTACATTTTCATACTTTTGATTGTAAAAGGGTTTCCAGCTTTCATTGATATTTAAATTTGAGGCCCACATTCGTGACAACTTTAATTAGTATATTTGGGCTTATCACCAAGCCTCTTGTTTCTTCCTCCAAGTGCTCAAGTAACAGATGGTTGCTTCAAAGATCACAATTGCTTGCTCAAGAGATGATTGAAGTAATCGCACAAGCACAAGAATGCAGTAAGAAGAAGTTGCAGTAAGCTCTAGCGAGAAGTCTCTCCTCCACTTCTCCGCTACGCAGCTTAAGTCTTCTCCACTAGCGCTAGGTCACCACCTCACTGCAGCCTCCAGCTGCTCACCTGCCAATGCCAGCTACCACTGAGCTCTCCCTGGACACTCTGAGCTTCCCTCAGCCACGCTCCAGTCAGCAGCTCCAGCCGTTGCAGCCTGAGATGGCAAATGGAAAACCTGCTCCAAGAAAAGGCCTCCATTGACTCTCCTTGAGTGTTTGAATCTATCCCTGTCACCTGCAGCTTAATCAGACCATTAGCACAGCATATCACACAGAGAATCATGCATCAGAGATTAATAGCAGGGAAATCAGATGTGTTCAGACGTGTTCAGATCGTCTGACAGTGCATTTTGAATTAAAGTGATCGGTCACCGGACCGATCCAGCGCTCGTGGATCGGTCACCGGACCGATCCAGCACTCGTGGATCGGTCACCGGACCGATCCAGCGCTCGTGGATCGGTCACCAAACCGATCCACCGCTTTGCTGGGACTCCCAGCTTTCTCGACCACACAGACATGATCGGTCACCAGATCGATCAGGAGCTCCTCCGACTGATCAGGCTCCAGCCTGATCGGTTATAGGACGGAGTCCGCGACACTTGATCATTCTCCAGAACGGTCTGAACAGTGCTCCAGATCAGTCACTAGACCGATCAGGAGCAGATCAGTAAGGTTCTCAAATCCTACTGGAAGCTCCCTGATCGGTCACCGGACCGATCAGGAGCTGAGCAGCAGGGGAACTCAACTCACTGTGAGTTCCCTGATCGGTCACCAGACCGATCAGGAGCCAAGCAGTGAGTGAACTGCCTGCTCCCTGATCGGTCACCAGACCGATCAGGAGTCGGGCAGTAGGTTCCCAGCCTTACTGTGTGCTCCCTGATCGGTCACCAGACCGATCAGTCATCGCTGGATCGGTCACCAGACCGATCCACGAAGGAGCACCGTGCTAACTTCTCTTATCGGTCACCAGACCGATCCAGGCACGGTCAAATCTCCTCTAAGTCATGAGAACAAGCCTCCGGCCCATCTCTGACTCGTGTCATGCCCAGCTTCACTCACTGAGACTTCAACCTAGCCCTCCAAGCTAGGACCTGGCTTCACTCACCAGGGTTTTAGTCATCCGGCTTCACTCACCGGGACCTGGCTTCACTCACCAGGGTTTCAGTCACCCGGCTTCACCCACCGAGACCTGGCTTCACTCACTAAGGTTTCAGTCACCCGGCTTCACTCACAGAGACCCGGCTTCACTCACCGGGATTTCAGTCACCCAACTTCACTCACCGGGACCCGGCTTCACTCACCGGGACCCGGCTTCACTCACCGAGATTTCATCCAACCTAGCCCTCCAGGCTAGGACTTTTTACCTAACCCTCCAAGTTGGGACTTTTCACCTAACCCTCCAAGTTAGGACTTTTCACCTAGCCCTCCAAGCTAGGACTTTTCACCCAACCATCCAAGTTAAGACTTTCCACACACCTAGCCCTCCAAGCTAGGATTTCTCACACCGAACCCTCCAGGTTAGGATTTTCCAACACCTAGCCCTCCATGCTAGGATTTTCCATACTATGCCTAATCCCCGATCAGGACTTAATCATAATCATCAACCTAAACTAAAATCGGTGTCAACACCAAAACAACAATCAGGGTGAGACTGCATCAACAATCTCCCCCTTTTTATTGTTTGACAACCCGATTTTAAGTTTAGGGATTTGAAATCAATTTCTCAACTTTCAGGAATATAGGGGAATCAGGATCCTCCCCCTACAACATGATCATCCTAAATTTAACCAACCACACTCTCCCCCTTTGTCAAACACCGAAAAGGGTGTAAACGGATTGTTAAGTTTAATTATACTCCCCCTCAACCCTAGGGGTGTCCCAAAACAAAAAAGGATGTAATTGAATGCTGAAAGCATATGAAAACATACGACAAAGATAAGGTATGACAAAGCAATCATACGTATCATATGAACATGGCATCAGCAGCATAATCATAGCAACGCATAATATCAGATGAATGAAGCATAAGCAAAATCTAGTCATGGAAGTAAGACATAAAACATAGCCTGAAAAGTCAAGTGCTACATACATCAAAACCAGACAACAAATCAGATGCATATCAATGCATCAAAGTTAAGGCAAGTGTGGCACAAAGCCATAAAAGTCAAATCATGAGGCATACAGCCCGAAAGTCATACAATCCAAACAGTCAGGTAGTCAAATCACAAGCAGATGCAGAGTATATCAATCGTCAGCGGGGGTCAGCATCCTGCATATGGTCATCCATCGTGTCATCATCGGGAACAACATACCCTGGTGCAGTACTGGCAGATGGCGCACCTCCAGGGAATGTGTGCTGGCACCACTCAGTATACCACGTCTGCTGCAGCGTACGAACCTCGGTGACATCAGACTCCACCGTGGTCAGCCTGCGATCGAAGGATCGGAACTGTGAGCGGACCTCCTCGCAATAGAGCTCTCTCAAGTGAAGATCATGCTGGATCGTCTGATCCAGCTCGGAAATCTGCCACCGTAGGTCCGGGTCCGGCTCATAGTCGTAATCAGCAGCAGCAGCAGCAGGAGCCCCCTGAGGTGCAGCAGCATCTACTGGTGCCTGAAAGTGTGGACCTCCCCCGGGTAACTCACCAAGACCCCTCCCGTCCTTCCAAACCAAAGCCCGATCGTGATCCCGGATGATGATGTCGGACTTGGCAAATGCCCGCCGGCCAAGTCTGCAATCCTGTCGAACCATGGGCATTGTCCTGCCCTTGGTGACATCAACATCTACTGACATAAGCCAGTCGGTGATGACATGACCAAACGACATATAGACTGTGCGTCGGCTCGGCTCTCTGTAGGATAAGATGGACTGAAAAATGCTCTCCTTGATATCAAAGTCCATGCGACGGTGCATGCCATAGAGCATCAGGCAATGATAGGGCGGATCTCGGTTAAGGGCTTGGATGTGATCGGCAGGATACAGTTTGTGATGATCTTGAACAGAATGTAATCGACAGGGGAGAGACAAAGTGTTGCAAAAGTCGGAAAATCAGGACCCAGCTCATCAAGCCCGGCTGGGCGGGGATGGCCAAAGAAATGCTGATATATAGAGTCGGGGGTGACGTCCGCAAAAGGAGCCAACAAATGGTCAGGGAGCTCAGAATAGATAGAATACAGGTTAGGCGATCGTCGACTGCCCAGATACTCTGCTAGGATCTCATAAGAGAAATCAAGATTTCTCTTTGCTACGCGGGTAGTGAATTCGAAGCCCCCTTGAGGCCCTTGTTGAAGATTGTTGTAGAACTCCGAGACAAGGTCATAATTAATAGTCCTTTCGAGGGAAAGGAGAAAGCCCAGGTTGTAGAAAGTGATGATCTTCGCAATGGAGGGACAGTGATCGGCCAGGAAAGGTCCATCAATGGACCGGCAAGAGAGCAGCTTGAAAGTTCTGGATTGAAAGACCTGCTCACAAGCAGCATTGGGAAAGCGAGAACTTGAAGAAGGTTGAGGCCTTCGGGAGGGCGCGGACGAGGAAGGGGCTTTGCCCTTTGAGCTGCCCTCCACTGGTTCTTTTCCCTTAGATGATTTTCTAAAAATTGGAATGATCAAGAGTAGATTCAATCAGTAGAGTTAAAGGCATGATAAGATCACGGCATTAAATGGGATTGATTAAATCATGATACAAGTTGATTATCATGGCACAGATTGAATCAGTGAAGTGAACCCAAGTTTGATCATGTAATCAAGGACATAAGAGAAATCAAGTGAACATAAGGGTAAGGCATTGATCAAAGGTGATTAGATTTAATCAGTAACATGGCAAGGTCTGGTCCCCTTGACTGACAATTGATTGACACTTTTTTTCATTGAAGGGTAAGGCCTGATCGGACTGGCCTGGTCTTGATCGATCGGGTGACCGATCAGGCAAACTCCTGATCGATCGGCTGATCGATCAGGAAGCGAACAGTAGGGTTCGGAGAGTGTTCTGTGAGCCCCCTGATCGGTCTGTGGACCGGTCACCACGGGTGCCAGATCGGTCCGGGGACCGATCCAGGCCAGCACAGAATGTTTAGACAAAATTTCGCCAAGTCTCTGTGACCCCTCTGATCGGTCTGTGGACCGATCACCACAGGGGGGAGCCAGATCGGTCCGGGGACCGATCAACCCTACTCCTGATCGGTCCAGTGACCGATCAGGGTTCCTGATATTCCCTGATACGATCTGAAACTTCCAGTTTCAGGCTTCCCTTCAATTTCTAATAAGATCTGATGAAGTTTATTGATCGTGGAAGTGGTCCCTTGACTATAATTGATCCCTAAACAAGGATCAAAGGTTCTTATGGTGTTGGCAAATCACTTTGCTCCACTCAAGTGGAGTCAAACTCAATCAACAAACATTCAATCAATTACAAATAAGATTGTACCAAATTCAAGTCTCCAATCAAGTTTCCTTGATTGGAATGTCCAAGTATGATCATGGAGCCAAGTACACATGTGTTATGCATTGGTTTTCCCCATACTTGGTCACCAAAGTGATTTTTATCTCGTCAACTTAATTTCTCAAGGAATGCAATGACATTTCGAGAAATTAAGTCGATCCTAACATCTCACCCCATATCTAGCAAACAAAACGTTTTGGTAAACATTATAGTTTGTGTGAGATGTCTCCAAGTTACCCAATTGTATCCCAACAATTAGAAATGATCAAGAAGGGTTTTGAATGCCTTATGAATCCTATGAGGCGCGACACATTCCCAACTCCCTTCTTAAGAAGCTAAACTCATTTTCAGGGAGTGGTTTAGTGAAAATGTCAGCTAGGTTTGATTTGGACTCTACATGTGAAAGTACAATATCTCTCCTAGCAACATGATCTCTAATAAAGTGGTGATGCACTTCAATATGCTTAGTTCTAGAGTGATGAACTGGATTCTTTGTAAGGTTAATTATGCTAATGTTGTCACACAACACTTGCACACCTTTGTAGCTTAATACATAGTCCTCTAAAGTATGTATCATCCACAACAATTGCGATACACTCTCTCCCATGGCGATATATTCTGCCTCAGTCGTGGAGAGAGCAACACAATGTTGCTTCCGACTTGACCAACTAACTAGAGATGATCCTACGAATTGGCAACCCCCACTTGTGCTTTTCCGATCCAACTTACATTCAACATAGTCGGAATCGGTATAGCCAATTAGATCAAATGATTCGGTACGGGGGCACCAAAGACCAACTCCAATTGTACCTTTAAGGTATCTTAGAATTCGTTTAACAGCAATTAGATGAGATTCCTTGGCACAAACTTGATACCTAGTGCACATACCCACAGCAAATAGTATATCAGGTCGACTAGCTGTGAGGTATAGCAGACTACCTATCATGCTCCGATATTGAGTCAAATCAACAGGTATACCACTCACATCATTGTCTAATCTTGTATTTGTAGCCATGGGAGTGGTTACCTCTTCTGAATCACTCATATTGAATTTTCGAAGCATCTCTTGAGTGTACTTTGATTGGTGCACATGGATTCCGTCACGAGTTTGCTTGATTTCAAGTCCAAGGAAGAAAGTCAACTCCCACTAGACTCATTTCAAATTCACTCTCCATTTGTCCAATGAATTCATTTAAATAGCCCTTGTTGTTTGAACCATAAATTATGTCATCGACATACACTTGGGCTACAAATATATTGTCACCATCTCTCCGTAGAAATAGTGTAGGGTCTATTTGGCCTCTAACAAAGCCTTTTTCAATTAGATAGGTCGACAACCGCTCATACCAAGCTCGGGGTGCCTGTTTAAGGCCATAGAGTACCTTTTTGAGCTTGAACACGTGGTTTGGGAATTCGGTACTCTCAAACCCTAGAGGTTGTTCGACATAGACCTCTTCTCTAATCAAACCATTTAGAAAGGCTGATTTGACATCCATTTGATATAACTTGAAACCTCGATGTGCTGCAAATGCTAGCATCAATCGGATGGACTCTAATCATGCCACGGGAGCATAGGTCTCATCGTAATCAAGGCCTTTAACTTAACTATAGCCCTTGGCTACTAGGCGTGCCTTGTTTCTTATGATTTCTCCCTTATGGTTCAATTTATTTTTGAAGACCCATTTGGTTCCAATGATGGTGGTCTTCTTAGGTCTAGGGACTAAGTCCCAAACTTGACTTCTTTTGAATTGACCTAGTTCATCTTGCATCGCAATGATCCAATCGAGATCATTTAATGCTTCGTCAATTTTCCTAGGCTCAATTTCAGAAATTCGGGCAACTTCATTAGCCTCATTCCTAAAGAATGATCTAG